>JARJDS010003105.1:0-25001 GCA_030264155.1 Atheta pasadenae
CAGAGTTTAAATATTATTTGCGCGGTAAATTCAAACAGACTGATAAATATGTACACAGATTGACAGAGAACAACATAGCGGCGTTGCCAAACTTAAAAATTACAAAAGTGTTGTGTTAGTCACGTCTCCACGAGTACAGTCCCAACAAAACCAATACTTTTTTTACAGTATTTTGCCCCAACAACTACCTTAATTTTAGAAAAAAATCGTAAATATGTATTTGATGTTATGTTATACAAATGAATTACAGTAAGTACATATAACTGACTTCTTCTCATGATATGCAGAAAAAAAAGTGTTTCATTCGTACCCAGTCTCTTTTATACACCTACCTATCTTTATAAAATCATAATCAACATAGTTTTTTTTGTTCTTATAGAAAATGTTGCTATATACTGAATAATCTGTTTTCCAACTTTTAATTGGCTACATATAGATATTGCAAAAGACAAAGACTTTATAGGTATATATAATAAAATGTATGATAGCTCTGTATTTATTCAAAATACCTAGAAATACAGTTTTGATTAATATGTTGTTGATGTAGCCAAAATCGGATATTGTGTTCATCCATAACAATAGCCTATTACAATGTTTACCAAAATAATCATTTTACTAAATTTTGCAATCCCCATAGAAATTTAACTAGAAATGATAGCCTATCGTTATTAATAGCCTATGCAGCGCATGCAACACGTATGCAATTTCATCCTAACCACGCGATATAAACTCGTTCCAAACAATTTTCAGTAATTTGAGCTAACCTACAATCTATGTTCAAATACCAGCGTTAAACATAAATTAATTTATTTCAAAACTATTATTTTCAGAAGCAAAAATCTTAAACTTTAACGCGTTAACATAAGAAGTCCTTAAACGTATATTTCAGCAACATCCTATCATCGCATCGTAACCAACAAACTGCTACATAGTTAGAAAGCGTTGGCTTGCTAACGTTGTTCGTCGAGTGTAGCACTTTAGACGATAACGAGTTTACAGTCAATTAATATCGGACGCCGGCGTAATTTACTCTTAATGGTCCGTGGGAGATCCATCACACGATGGTGGCGCACACGAGGAAAGTGGATGCGTGTTATGCATATAAAACGCGTCTCCTCCTACACTCAACCCTAACCTAAAACCATCTCTTATCGCTCGTCCTTATTCACCCCACATACAAGTCAAGAGTTATCATCCGCCACACCCTCAATGTCTCCACGTCTAATTTTACTGACGTACTTCTTATTGCTATCCAGCAAAAGCTCTAAAACGTTGGCGTCGTGCAAGTGTAAGATTTTAAACTGTTAAACAAGCATTGTTATAAAAGGAGAAGATGAGCACAAGCCCAACCACAAGCTAAACCGGTACATGATGGCTTTAATCATAGAATGCTCAGCGCCATTGTGATTATGAAACAACTATTAATAATAAACCCTAAATCACTATCTGTTCGTATATACTCGTCCTGCATAATTAAAACCCACGAGAAATTAATTTTACCATAAATTATGCTCTCCTAGGAATACGTACAGATTACACAATCCGTGTTAACAACCCAAAAGTGACAAAAACAATTTTATATCCTGTAAACAAATATGTAAGCCGCCATGTTGTAATATTCTAATTGATTATATTACCTGGCTATGGAATAATAAGATATTTTTGAGGTATGTGATCATGTATGTTTATGTCAGCTAGTTAAAGCTCATAGTTGGAAACTCCTTGAATGGCTAACATGCAAACAACGAACCGGGTAGCCTGAGCGCGTGAATTTTGAGTATGTAGTTATAATTAATGATGATGAGGGATATTGGCGTGGTGCACGTTCGCTCGGTTACGGCTCGTTTGTTACGTCGGCTTCCTCTGTTAGCCGGCAAGTGCCGATAGTGATACGCTTTTAATCCCCAGAAGATTAAGTTACGTGGACATAAATGCGAATCTATCCATAGTTATTTCAATTTATTTGCGTTTCATGTCCCATCAAGTGATTTTAAGGTTACCTCGTTGTACCACCACATAGAAATGCTATATACAACCCAAGTCACTCCTTAATGTATAATGGGTTGTATATATTTCAACATTAACTACTTTCTATTAAAGTTTGATAATATTAAATAAACCAATATTTGGAGGCTTAATGCTAGTCATAGTATGGAATAGTTTCTGGAAGCAGACATCTGTCATAGACACAACCTTTCGGAACAAGTCTTGGAACAAACATATCAAAGGAATAGGAAATAACTTTGTGGACGTGCTACGCTGTGCATTCCTAACACGCAACTTTTCGAATACCTTCTTGATGATAACTTGCTTGACGACGTGTTTACCTTCGATAATCTTTGATAACTTTTTCTGGCCCTCAGAGTTGTTTCGTCAAACTTTGATAGTTTCCCCCCTCTGTATAGTTCGTATAGTTTGCTATCCGTCAGATTTTCCTTTAATTCTCCGCCGTAAATCGCTTGACACCACACAAATCTTTGTCACAAGACGAAAACTAATTTTCCAACTGCATCATAATTGAATTTCAAGACTTTCCTGCTGACTCATAGTACACTGTCATCAAACATAAAATGTCATCTTCAGTGACCTCGTTATTCTTCATAAAAATATAGATTCGTACCTTAAATTTCAATTTTCTGTGTGTCTACATTTTTTCGTACTCAAACAAAACAATAACTCTTTGTTTTTCGACATGTCTATAAGAAAAAAAAACGATGTAAAAAACATATCATGATAGAAAGACTTGATAAGTACGAGTTTTTCTGGAAAAGGTGAAATGATCGTAATTTACGCGCAGGCGTAATCTCCTCCTTGCTACCTGTTCCTATATCATATATTACTGTGGACTATTCGCTGATCTTTCGCTTCACTTTATTCCGTAGGTTTCTTGGCATGCGAATGTTAGTTATGTGCAGTTAGTTGATCTGCTCCTGAACGCCCTTTGTGATCCCTAGCGTTTTGGTACCCTTCTCGCGCTCACACTAATAATGTCTGACATTACACAGCGTCGATTTTCATTGCTATTTGCAGGAATCCACAGGGCATTACCATTACGAACTTATTAACAGAAAACAATGATAGGGTTTTTGTTCAATACCATACACAACATAACAATTCTTTATTTATTTTATAAAGAATCTATGTCATTGTTTTCAGAATAATCAACAGGATAAAATTTTAATTAAAGTAAACGAAACTTGAATATGCCCGGTATGTATAATTATAATTGAAAGATGCCCCTGGACCAGTTTCCCCTTCCACCACTACGCCCGCAATCTAATATAATATCCTTTCATTAGCACTCGTCCAACATCCTAGCCAAATTCACGTGTACAAGCTGAGATAGATGCGCAGACACATATCATGTGGATTTGTAGAGTCTTGATGTACATTCCACAACCCTCACACACATGTCTATTTTCATCAACTTCCAACAATACCCTCGTCCATATACATTGTACACCTCTTCATCAGTGCAAATACATTGAGCGCAATTTCAAGGGAATTCCATTTAGGATCTCATTCTTGCTTCTTGCATGATTCTCAATTTTGTAAATAACAAATTAAAACCTTTTTCTGTGTTTTAATATAGGCAACCAACTATACACATTATATTCAACATGTAGGTATGAACTTTTAAGTATTGTAATTTTTGAATTAGATTTGATCGTTTTATTACATCGTCTGTGACACAACCTCAAACCAATCAATAAATTTTGTATCCCCTTGGTCCCAAAAGAAATTATTTGATGTCATTTCTTCCAACACTATTTCCAACGTCTTTTATTGACAGTAACATGCAATTCAGTTCGATTGCCACGGGTATTGAGCATTGAACATTGAACCATGATAAAAGTATTTTCTGAACAAATTATTTCCTCATGCCCAACACAGTTCTAGAATAAAAAAAATGATTATAATCTACTACCTGTCATGATATTGTAAAAATTCATCAATTTCATATTGTTGATTTGAATTCTTTTATTGGTTATTGATGTCTTAGCCCCAAAGAATTCTTTTGTTGGTTTATATCTTTTGTTCTTTTCCCTCGGTTGCGTGAGCATTCTGGGCAGATAAGCGTTTAAATATGTAAAATACCTGTCGGTTCTTTTGTCGGCCGCACCTAACATTTATGTGTTTTCTTTTTCGGCGCGTGGGCTGTCATGGTGCCAGCTTATTGTCGTTTTTCATATCAGCAAAAAGACACTCGCTGTCTCTCTGTTGTTTATTGAAATTAATAAGCTTTTGCAGCGATTCGTTTGCGTTGTGTTCCTTTGCTTCGTTTCCTTTCATCTGGTAAGCTTTGCGTTTTATTTTCTGTTGTCGTCCGTCGTGCTTTCACTTTTATTAACATGTCATATTGAATTTGCGCCGCCGGGCTTTATGCCGCATATATCGGATTTACTGCCATTAGCATTTGCGTGCACGTAAAATTGAATTTTAATATTGCAAAGTAATACGTCGTCGAGTAAAATACGAAATTTAGAAAATGAAAAACTCATTTGCGCAAACAAAGAATAATATGATTTAAACCACCAACGACAGATCCTAATAGATTAAATTGCGTGCCTGGATTGCGTTTGTTTTATAAATAAAAGAATTTATTGTAGGTATTATTTTTTTAAAGATTTCCGATTCAAGAAATTGCGATTCAATGAATCGACAAATTGAATTACCATGCTTTTAAAAGCACAGATGTCTTTGGAATTTCATTAATGATTGATCCCGGATATGTCCAGCATGAAACTGAGAAGATGTTAAAGCGATAAAAGCTAATGCGTAAAAGTTAAATTGCTTTTAATTTTTCTACGCTTCCTTATCTCAACTGAACTGCAACAGATTCCATTAAAACTGCTTAAAAATGAAAGAAATTCCAACTTAAACGGATCGTAGTAGTAGCGTTAAATTGATGCAATGTAAAACGTGTGACATTTACTTAATCAATCACTTTAGTAAATAAAGTGGAACTAAAATAATGACATCAGTAAGTAACTGAAAGACGGAAAGGACTAGATCTGTAAATAAATCCAATATATTGGATTTGTTAGTGATATGCCAATGGTAATGCCAATGTAGCGTTCCTAATTCGTTCCGACTTTGACTACTGGTTTGCGTCGCAGTTAGAGTAAGGGCGGATGGCAACTCGCATGGAATTGCTTTACTCGAGGTGGGCTTACACTTTGCTTTGCTTTCCTTTGCGTTCCATTGAATTCCGTTGCGTACCACCCTTTTGCCATCGTCGAATTGAATATCGAAGTGAACGTGTGCATATAGGCTCTAGGTTAGCCAAACAGTCGACAAAAAAGTGGCTTTGAATAGGTAACAAACATTGCTTGTGGCAGTTGCTAGTTTTCGAGCTTGGAGAGTACATAAACGTATTACCTGTGTTCTAGTTCTGTATCAATATCTTCAAAGGTTACAACTTACTCCATGAGATAGACAAATTAGCATTGCTATCATTGAACAATATTAGTGTCGTGGACCAAACAACACAGAAAACTACTGATAACGTGTTCACTTTACGAATTCTCAAATGTGACTAACTATATTAACAAAAACGATCTACAAGGTAAACAACTGAAAAAAACAAAACAAAAACGTCTCCTCGATTGCGGTGGCTCACGGCCTACTCGATAACTAACATCAAAGCCTCCTAGATTGTCGTGGCTCGCGACAACTAGCAATCTTTTGTTTTTATTAAACAAACTCCTATCATTATATCAAAAATTGTCGATTTTGTTGATCAAATCATTTATTATCAAATTACTTCCTTCAACAAATTGCAGCCAATTTACGAAATGCAAAGAAACTAAAAATAGAAAATCATTCTTATCATATCTTTAATTTCATTCTGACTTACATTAAAATTATAGAAGTAGTTATTTCTTCCGCGTTGCTTCCCTTCCGCGATTCGATATAAAAATAAAGCATTCACTCACAAAAATAGTTTGTTTTGATATTCATAAAAGTCTACTTGATGCGACAGAAATAAAATTATAGAGTATACATAAACCCAATGTGACTTCAACTGTCTTCACATGTATACATGCATTTACCTTCCTCGAAGGTTGTAAATATTTTATGACGGCAGTCGTCCGTAAGCCAGTCAGTCGCTCGTTCGATTTGTTCAGTACACTATTAACCAATCTTTCACGATTCAATAACGAAACGAGAATTACACGTACGACGTTCACTTATTTATTATTTATAAACAAACATGTCTACGAACATGGCACGACATTTCTGCTGGAAAACGAACGTATTAAATATTCTATTACTTAACCTGCTTTGAAGTCGCCTCTTGTTTTTTACCAAGAACAACGCTGATTACGCTTTTATTATATAAGTGGTAAGTAAGACAATGTATTATTTGAAAATGCCATCCAGAATTGATTAATAGAACAATTACTGTGGGTGATCGTTAATTAGTAAATCGATAGATAACGCGATTATCTCAAATACAATAAATTTGATCCACTGACGGAACAAAAAGCCGCATGTTAGTGAAAGCCATTATCACGAGCCAGAATTAATGTCTCCGCGCTGGCTAAAAATAACTCAAACTCGGCTAAAGCCCGAAGAAGTAAGACCGTCACTCCGCCCGACCTCGGCATTGGCCGAACCGTAGCGGAAACATAATAAATTTAATTAATGACCCGACCCTCTTCCGCATTCGGACGCTTCAATGTACTTGTCGCGTTTCTTTCCTTCACGACTAAATGCACTTTAAAAATGTTGCTTGCTTTGCTGGTTGTTGGTGCATTGTAATTTCTAACCTCAAACCTTTAACCTCCTTTTAGCGTCTCGTTAAATTAGCATGGCGTGTTTTAATTTCTGACTTTTTTTGGACGCCCCATCGCCTAATTCCGCGTAATTTATTGAGCTTTAGGATTTGGGGTCGTACTGCGAGAGGAATTTAAGCCTGGCGGAAAGTCGCGCGCGGATGAGACTCGCAGGAAGTTTATCATTGTAGAAAATGGCGGCAAGCACGTTACTGCACAGCGCCCCCATTGCGTTGTACAACGTTAAAACGGCTTATAAATGCTCGACCATCAATCAATCTCGACGTCGTTTTCCTCCTGGCTTCGTCCGAATCCTGAATGTATATAAGCCAAGACGTCTTGCTGCGAATCGAATCGCATAAGGCGAACGCATAACTTACATCATGGCGCACCCGACGAACGAATGATGCGAGGGGACGCGGACGCTGCTATGGGGGCTACTGATAAGAAGTCAATGAATCAATCACGCCACTCACCTGAAACAAAAACGAAAAAGAATGAGGATAATGTCAGAATTATTCACCGCTTTGGATAGATCAAAATGTCAATGATGTATTTTTATTGGCTAATTTTAAGTTTTAAACTTTTTTTTGGTAAAAAATATTTTAAAAACACCCCATATTGTAATTTAGTATAGGCAACTTTACTTACACTGAATTTCTGAACAATCTTTTTAATAAGCTTTTCCCCCTCAAGTCTAATTTATGATTATGCTGTCATTTTAAGAAATCTCTTCATTTAATTTTTCTGCTCTCATTTATATGATGTTAGATAAAATGTATAAATGCACTCAGTCATAATAATTATTAATTTTATATGTAAGGGGCTGATGTAATTTTTGAAAACTTTTCAACTCTTAAAAACTTACTTAAGCAACCGCGCAAATCCATAAGTCAAAAAATTTTATTGCAAAACTTTTCGTCGTCGTTCCAAACGACTATGATTCCTCACCGAAGATTTTTTACTTCCATTTTCTTCCTTGTTTCCCACACGTTGAGTATTTTTTGGCGTAACTTGTGCACCACTGACTAATTCAACCACTCCCTTTTTTCATTTCACATCTTCTACCCCTCCTCACATCTTCAAAATGCCGCTTGCATTTCCTATCAGCAGCCAAAATAAAAACTGCCACATTCCCCTTTGGTGGGTGGCATTTTTTACGGTCATTTCTCGTTCTAAATTCCGGTGCGCGGTTTTCAAAACTTAAACGCGCATTTTTTTGCAACAGTTACATTTCATCCGGAGCTCGCGCGCACGCCAAGTTAATTAAAAAGTTTTTCGTCCTTGCAACTGTTACGGACACGCGGTTTTTGCGCCCAGCGCTTTTTTTTGACTCTTTGACTGCTGCGGATCTAATTTTGTATGGCGGTTTTAATTTTTTTGCGCGCAAATGCACTTTGCTCGTAATCTTTACTACGTTTTAATTAACGAAATTCGTATGTTTTATGCACGCATCACATTGGCATTATACTTTTACCACTAACACACCACCACTACAGCATCAACAATGTATATACTTACTTTGTGATAGTAATATTCTCATATTCTTAGTTTATCTTAGTTTATTCTGGGGGTAGAAAGAAAATCGGGTAATCTGTGCTCTGCTGCTTGGTGCAAACAAATTTCTGAACGTAATTCGGTTACTGAACTAACTTAATAATGCAGGAGTTTTGGGCAAGGCATCTTTGGGGGTGCAATTTCAACACGCAGGTGCCTTACATCTGTCCTGCGTTCCGCCTGCTTTCATATCGTTGGGGTTAGAGCTTCTGCGTGTACTTTCCTCACAAGTACTTTATATATGCACAACCGAAACGCGTGAATACGTTTTTGAGTGGTAAAATTTATCTTAAACCCAATTGTAAGATTTATCCAACTCTGATTAAAACCACAAATTATTCAACTCAAACTTTAAATGATCTAATTTTCTTTAATAAAAGAGAACAAACATGTCAATTGTTATTTCATAGCCACCTATTTGATATGTTTTGTTTGGCTCGGAAATGCAAAACAAAACAAACAAACTAACATTTGCTCTACCAAGTAACTAATTTTGTTTTTTTTCTGTTAAATATTCAATGTAATATTAGAAAATACATCTGGTCATTTCTTTTCTATTAAAACCACGCAACAAAAAAAAGATGTAACTCGAGAACGTAACGATGATTAGTAACCCTGGGCGATGCTTCTTCAGCTCAGCAGGTCTTCCAAACATCCAATAAGGATGTTCCCGCAACGCACAAAAAACTGTAGGAAAAAATAAGAACAACCTAGAAAGACAATATATAAATGTACACATTCCGTCGCGTCCAACAAAAGTAACGGGAAATTAAGAACCGAGGGCTTATGTAAAAGAAAACAGCCGAGGGGAAGCTTAAAAGAAGGCTTCGCGTTGCTTCAAGTGCAATAAATACTAATTGCAGACAACTTGTAACTTGCTTCTAACAGCTTACACGTTTTTTTATATTTCATTCATTTCGATCTAAGTGACGTGAGACGCGCTTTTTTGAGTTTCTTTTTTTTTCTTTGCTTAAAACCGGAAATTCGTAAAGAAATGTTTGGTTTGAAGTTATTGCATTGCTGTATTATTAATTATTATAAACGTTTTTGGTATTTATTGGTGAAATGTGCGCATGCAACTTGCCGCATTTTTTATTTGTTAATCACGTGCGGCTGCACTAATTGGTAATTAAGGCAATTAAAAGTTGTTTTGCACCCGGAGTTGTCGGCGGCGATGCGCGGCGGCTCGTTTGTTTGCGGTTGTTGCTTTTTCTTCGTGTTTTTCTTGCCGTTATCTCGGCCAATATCCATACTGAGACTTAACTTTCCACCAGCGTCGGGAAAACTTTTCAGGAATCTGCTTTTACAGTCTGAAAGTTTTCGGGTTTTTATTTTGATTTTTCTATGCGTAAAATATGTGAAACGTCGGTATGATATGAAAAATGTATGAATTAAATATCCAAAACATCAAAAGCAAGAAAAGTTTGAAATTTTCAGTTCATTTTGGGAAAATACAAATAAAAACCTTAATAGACCGGAAATTGAAAGAACAGATGGCGCTGTTAGAATAAACATTTTACGATGGAAATTTATCTTTTTATCTTGAGAATAAAAATGATTGTTGATGACCAATGATGATTTGCAGATTACAATAGGCCGTTTGGTTAAGTTTGGTTTACGAGCCACCAAAAAAAGCATAAAATTGCGCTTTCCTGCTATTCACATCTTTGTCATCTTTTATATATTAACTTAATCTTTATGTTAACCACAAATCTCTGCCGCGTCCTTTCTGTCGACGTGCTGAGGAAGAAAGTTTGCCGATTTTCCACTTCCGCGAAGCTTTCAACCCAACGCGTCATTTCAATTTCACATCGCCATCACTATTTTCATCGTTTTCAACATTTTAATGGTTCCACATCAAATCCATGCCACCAAGCCCTTTGCTTTTAACAATCCAACATGTCAAAAGCAATCCTTCTTACTGAATCTTTCGTTTTGCGCATTGATTTCAATGTCATAACGTCATAACCTCAATCTTCAAGATAAAACTTCAGAAAATAAACAGAATTCAAATGTTTAGTGTTGTTTTTTTATTAATATGGCGTCATTTTAAACAAATATTGTTCACATCTTAAAGCCGCAGAGCTTGAAAAGCTAAAAGTACTTTGGTTGAAAACGGGATTTAAAAATTTCGCTCGTTTGCGACTATTTTCGGCTAGAGTTCAAGTCGGATGATCCCGGCGCATCCGCCAACGATTTCTAACGTCTCAAACGATGCCTCTCGCCTCTGCGCCGAGCGAATCCTTTCAAAGCTTTTCACGTTCGCTCGCGTTGCGAAAAGCGCGTTTTATACGTTGCAAAGGCACGCATCTCGCCGGTCACGTAGCGGCGGCTTCTGGCCGCTTCCAGATAAAAATGTAATACGACTCGAAAGCCGTGACACCGCGCGCCTCCACCACCCACTCGTATTTGGCTGTGCGGACGGCGATCGGAATTTTATTACCGTTCTCGTCATCATCCCCTTTTCTACGCGCGCTCACATCTCATACCAGATATATACAAATTTAATGCTTTTCTTTCGTGTATGCCGCGCTTTTTTGTTAGCCTTTTTACTCGCCTCTTTTATTAAGTATGTAATAAAGTATGAAAGGTGGAATACGCAATAAAATATTTAACAAACAATTGTACCCATAACATGCGTGGTCAGCACAATGCTTTTTGCTTTTATAAATTGTACATAGATGGCGTAACTGACAACTTTTACTAAAAGTTCAACCTAATATTAACCTGCAACATCGTCAATTTAAAATTCGCATTTTGTTTTAAAGCTTGTTATTTTTGGTATTGAATAACATTGTTGATACTTTTTTGTTTGTATCAAACAAAACAAAATCAATGTTTGTGTTTACATTTAAATCGTTTTTGTTTTTTCAACATTGCCGAATGTTTTGTTCTACATTTTCTTTCAGTTCCATTTGCTCCAGTTTCAAAGTTGTTTCTTATCTCTAAATGTAATCTGTAGTACTTTGCTCTTAAGATGCTGTTAACGATATGCATCCTATTTGTGTTTTTTGTGTTTTTTTTAAACTTTAGTAGCTAAACATTTTTTCCTTTTTTTAACATTTCAATCTTTCAAGGTTATGATGCTTCTCTACTTTTGTACTGTTTGTTCAAAATTTGTGAAATAATTTTTTTCTTAATCAGTGTCCTTGAAAATGTACTCGTCACATTACCTCGAGCTACGATTGTTTTTGATTAAAAACTTTACTTGTTAAATGATCCTTGATGAAATGATTTGGTGAAATGAAACGACGCCAACGTTAAGGTCAAAACAAAATTAGAATTGTGCAGATTAAAAGATAACAAGTATTGTTTTTCCTTTGGTCGTAGAATAACAAAATATTTATTTAAAATGTTTACAATAAAATTTCAAACGTTTCTTTGTATTAGAATAATTAACCTTTTGTTTTTAGCGACAAGCCACCCAAAAAAAATTAATGAGTAAACGGGTGATGGATCTCAACACTAACGTTCAAACAAAATAAATAAAGTAAATGTTTTCAATGAAATTATTATTGTTTTGATTATTTTGCATATACCGGTATTCAATTCATTCAAATTTTGCTTTGGGGTGGTTAAAACTCCATACAACATGTTTTCATTTAATCATGTAAATAATCAAATAAAAATATTGGATTGGCAATTGTTTTATTTTTGTTAGTAATTTATAATATCAATTTAGTTTTTGTAATATGTGTCATATTTTGATATCCTTGACTTATTTGTTAATAGTGGGTGCAACATAAATCGAAGTCGAGTTACATTGTTTGCATTTCAGTTGTTTCTGTGGCGGAATTCGGTACTAAGTGCACTGTAATATTTGAAAAACAATGACATTTGACCGAAATAAAAACAAAACTAAAAACTTATTAGTTTTGCGTTGATATTTTACCAAACCATGTTTCAGGGTGGCAAAATTGTAAACACAAAAAACTTAAAAAAACACAACCTTTTGAGGGTGTTTTTCTGTTGAATATTCTTTATATCTTTACTTTAAACTTTATCCCTCTGAAAATGTCCTTAATTTATACCTCCTTTCATGCTACACCAACATAATAGCTTTTTATGCACCCTGTGACCACATGAACCTCGTCGATAAGAAACGCACACTGATTTTTATGAAATGGACCATATTACAAAGTAAAGTGCAAGACTCTGCCCTGCTCCGGGTCCACTAGTGTGAACCAACGCAAAAAAGGCACAGGACACACCGGAGGCAAAGAAAAGATAAGAATAAAGATCGAGGGGATGCTTAGTAATGATGGATGACCGTTTCATAAAAAGGACCAACGACTAAAATAAGACTCTCCTATATTCCCTATACGTATGTAATATATCCCTAGCGTAAGTAGATCAAGCTCGCCTTGGAAGCAAAGAATGTAAGCACGCGAATCTTGGCGTTGAGGTGCGTGTGTGCTGAACAGAGAAAATCCATTGGAGTAAAACCTTAGGCGTATATATTCTATAAAAGGAAACCCTAATTCCTGAATGCATTCTTTCTGAATACATATTTTATATGGAAGCCATTTTCATATCGATGTCGGCCTACACAGTTAATAAGACCGACGTGCACGACATGAACGTTCATGACGTAGATGTTTTGTATATTCATACTAATATGAAAATGTAGTTCAAGATGCGATTACGAGAATTTTTGTCGTTAAAATACGTCAAGATAAATTGTTGTCTTTGATGTTACATATTTATTGTTGCAAAAGTAAGTAGTTTGTTTCGAATGGCATATGTCATGTAAGGAATGTAGAATTGCCAACAAGATAATTTACGTGATTTTGTTCTCTTAGATAAAATGCTACATAGCTATATACTTTGGCCTTTTCAAAATATCTTGTCTTAGACATTCTGCTCGTGGCTTGGATGGCTGTATGTTGTTTCAAAAGAATAGCAGCACGCAGAGAAAAGATGCAAACGCAGCACTTCATTGCTTTATATAACGCCGTGGAAAACTCGCAGCAGGGAAAATGTATACGACAGGAACGTAAGAACAATATACGCATCACGCAAGGACGCAGGAACGCAAGACAACACCTTAAAAATAACGTTGGAAAAAGGATCATATGTGCCAGCAGCAGGATAAGACATTCTTAGTTGAATCCCAGCTGAAATATTCAAGCTGAAAGCACTGATGTTTGTCTTCTTTTTTCTTAAATTTTGGTTAATATTTTTAACATTTTTCTTAAATGAAGAAATATATGAAAAGTCTACTGAATTGTTTGACTAAGTAATAAATAACCTAAAAACTGGTTTTTAATTAAATTGAGGTAAATCAGAGTAATAAATTTTGTTAAGATAAAAATATTGAACATTAAAACCAAGTTCTTGTGTTATCCGTCCATTAGTACTCTGTGTTGCTATTATATTCGTTGTGTTCGTCCTTGGATGTTAACATTAATTTATTATCCTACTTAGTCTTCTTCGTTGTTATGTTTAGCACTAACGCGTGCTTTTGGTAAACGTCCTATTCAAACAAAAAGAGACACCACAGAAATGCCACAAATATTTGTTTCTCACGCAGATTTATTCCGTTACACCACCAACTATTTACAACCAACACCATTTGTAAGTTATATATATTTATGATATATATGATCCATTTTAATTCCTAATTTGTTGTGTACTTTCCTGTGAAATAATTTGTCAATATTAACACATAAAATTTTTACCCTTGCATGAATGAATGTCTTCATTGTCTCTTGATTATAAGTCTACATCCATTTGTGCGCAGAATACAATCCAAAGGGAATTGAACACAATTCGTCCTGTTCTCTTGTTCGTTCAACTTCTTGTTAGGCAATTCGGACATGATAGCGCATTTATTTAACATACGCGAGTTAACGGCCAGGAGGGACTGCTCATATTCATAGAAATGCTCGACTTTACGAAGGCAATAACATCACGTGGCCGGTAGGTCTGCCCTTGTGCGAAAATCGCCTCTTTCCGAATGCCTCCAGTCGTTTCCAGTCTTAACCACACTCTGGCTTCGCCCATTTCATATTGCCGGCGGTGTAGCAGCCGAGGACAATGTAAATAGTCCGAGTAGATAGTAAAAGGACCACATTTATAGTCCTACAAAAGGTCTCGGCGTCGCGCCCCCGCTCGTACCTTCCAGCAAAGTCAGCTACTACCAGAAACAGTGTGCAAGCAGCCACGTGCTATCACAACCGATGCCGCCGATTTTAATCTCCTCGGCTATATCCACAAAACTCGCCGCTTGTTATACACTACTACTGGTGCACCATACACTTTGATAGTAGGTAGGGCAGACTAGTGAATTTATTCCGGTGTGTACGCTGTGCGGGCCTTAAATTCGTTTGCTTCGAAAATTCGTCGCCGAAGTGAACAACTTATATCAAAAGTCCACAACTTAGCACGCCCTGCAAAATGTAACGCGGCAGGAGGACGCTTTATTAGCGGTTGTATTGGACTGTATTGGACAGAGTAAGTGGTTGCAGGGTGTATATTGTGGATGGTACATAGCAGTAGAAAGCCGTTTGTTCTGATGGCGGCGGAGACGAGGTTTGTGCACGAGGGTGTTGTGATTGTATGTTTGTTCGGTAGTTAATGTGTGTAGCGGTAGTGCGGCCTTTTTCTTGTTGCGCGCACGTTATTGGCCTCGGGTGTGTCGTCCAAAATCCTTTCCATGCGTTGGAAATACAGAAGTGCACTACGCACAAATAATTAATGGCCAAACCAATAGAAACCATAACAATTTTATACGATCAAAATATTACCTGCTATAACAGTAACTTTTTATTTTACTATAAGTATAATGCCCACAGCGTTTATGATATCAGCATTGCTTCATTAACTTGAACAGTTAATGGGATATTCGCTGAATGATTAATGAGTTAGAAATCATTAGCATTCATTATTTACTACAGAATTTAACGAGACATATAATTTGCTTGTTTCTCGCAACAAAGTTAAATGTAATTTGTTTTTGAATTATTTATAAATTCAAGAAAATGTTTTAAAACAAATAACGAGCTTCTAATAAACAGATAACGTGTTTGCTCTACGAATTCTCAAATGTGACTAACTATATTAACAAAAACGATCTACAAGGTAAACAACTGACAAAACAAAACAAAATCAAAGCCTTCTAGATTGCCGTGAGTCACGGCCTACTCGATACCTAACATCAAAGCCTCCTAGATTGTCGTAGCTCACGACAGCTACTATAATGTAACTTGTAGTCGTACTTTAACTTTTACAAATTCTTAAGACAATAGAAAGATGTTACATTAAAAACAAGTTATAAAACAAAATTATATATTTATGCTGGTGACTAGCGCAAACAAATATAATTAATAACATAATATTCTTTTATTATTGAGATAAAACTGTGAAATCACTAAATAAAACGTGCAGATATTTAATCTTTGTTAAACTAACAATGGTGAAATGTTTTTACTCTGTATAAAACGCATTAAAATAAATCCACTAACGTCTGGTTTCGCGCACAATCAAAATATGTAAAATGCGTGTGAACATGTGGAAACGATGCGATATATTATTATGTTCCCGAACAACATCATCAACAATATTGCTGTGGCCATTGCAGCCAGATGGGAGGAGCGTGGAATAATGATGGCACAAAGTTAAGCTGCGCGCAATACCCGTTTCGAGTTGAACTCCAAATGAACAAAGCGATGGAGGAATAGATTATAATGAAATAAAATAGCATGGGATATAGTTGGTGCTGGTACGCGCTTCAGTGCCACGTCGCACATCGTGAATGCATTTGTTTTACCGCTGGGCAGCAAAGGATGGGCGGCGGTTGGCGGATGTATGCAGGATGTTTGTTGGATAATGCAATCCGCCCATATGTGAAATGCAAAATAAATATCTAGGCCGTTAGCGCGCTTTTACTCTGCTTTTTGCACAGAATTCCACTGCTATGCTATGTTTCACTTTGCGTATGTTTGCACAATCACATAAATTATGCTTAAACATATTTTCTTGTTGTTTAATCATTAGCTTTACATCGGATTTATTGTTGGTGTAATAAAGTGTTCTTTTGTTATTTTTGTAATCTATAATTGATGTTAAATTTTATGACACTGAAAGTGTTAAGGATGTCAATGTCAAAAATCTTAAAATCCAATAAATATCAAAAATGGTCCTTCTGAATTCTTGTTTAACCATTTGTGTCTAAACTACATATTTGAACGTTTGATATTGTAGAAATTCCAAGCAATCCGTGATCGCATTGAAGATTCAGACGCTTTTGAAGTTTCGAATGCTTTGCGCTATTGCCAACATTCAAGAAATCTCGATATTCCGTGACTTTGCCGCCGCCTGGAAACGGACATAGCCGGAATATTATTCGTCGCTTCCGTCTCGACTGATATCGATGCGCGCAGAATGTGCACCCATTGCTCTTCCATCGAAACTCGCGTCCGCAACTACAACATGTTACCATGGGCGAGTGTTGTTGCCGACCGAATGCCAGCCTCCATTTCATGCGGAACGGGATAAGTTGGAGCAGTGATCCGAACCGGAATATTTGCGTGTGCGGCACATAAGTCACCGACGGCGAGACGAAATAGTGGTGGGTATTCATCGCCGCGAGTTTTTATTCGTTTCCCCGCTCGCGTCCAAAGGCGTTTGCATGATAAAGAAGTCGAGTACATGCACATGTCTGAAAAATATCCCAACACGGAATAGAGTGCCGCCTCATGTAAGAGCATCAGTATTAGAAAACCGCGCTGGTGTGTTTGCTCGCATTCTACAGCATTTGTCGTCTTCAGCCCGGAAGTAACTAGTAAAACATCCCTCCCAGTCCATTATTCTTGTTCGCTGTGCACGCGAAAGTTTCCGGCATCGGAATGCGCATTTATTCAGTTCACACTTGCGCTCACACTCGACGCAGCTAACGGTTACGACTTTTGGACATCGAGTTAGAAGTCGACGTAGACTAAGATGAACATAAGAGAAACGTTGATAGAAAAACGTTTGATGGCTGCCGGAAGATATATTTCTACGAAAGCAATCGACTGGGGTGCGAAACGTAGTGAGCTGTAAAGACGACAAATTTGAATGCGAATCGAACAAAGAAAATACCACGACGTTTTGAAAGATGCGAAAAACACTCCAACAAGGTTCAAAACATTCAAATGTCTTCCCCTCGTCATTGTCGTTTCGGTTGTTCGTCAAAAAAAAGCTACGGCTTTAAATATTTATTGAAAAATTGTACCATTTGTTCTGTGTACGAATATTGTCGGTTGTTAAGAATTGCATTGGAAATAGATTCCAACTCATTAGTTGTTAATGCGAAGATGCATTATTCAAGAGACTTCCGTTCTTCATCTAGGACTGCAGTTTCACCTCAAACCAGAAGCTGAGTTTAGTCAACTTTAAGTTAAGTCTGTCGCTCACATTAAATATTAAACACAGTAAAGCTCGATGGGCTTTTCCTGTTCGTCAAGCGCTCCCGCTTCGGTCTGCAGCGGTTCTACTCTCGTCTCTTTAGTCATTCTTCGTTAAATCTATTATAATAATGAACTGAATTTGTAATAAATGTAAATCTCATCCGCGCAGACTTTTGTTCCTTGCTAAGCGGCGTCGCGTCGTTTCTTTAGTTCTCAGCCACCTTTTCTTTGAGCGAGATAATCTGCGTCATTGCATAGAAGATTTTTCAAAAATGTTGTATATTTATATAACGCTGGGCTAATGCTTTGGGGTGGTATTTAATGTAAGGATTTAACTACAATGCTAATTAAAGTTACAAATTAATTTAATTTTAAAACTCAACTTAAATATAATATATCTATATTCAAATGGTAAGATGATGAAATTTATGTTAACCATAAAGTAAAATTCAAAATTAAATTGTTAGAGAAAATAGCAGAAATTAGGAATGGCAATAGAGAGCGAGAAAGAAAAAGACAGGAAAGAAACGAAGAGGAAAATTATAGAATCTGTGGTGTACGTGACTAGACCCCAATCTTAATTTTTGTCTTTAGTGTACGTTACTGATGTTGTGTGTTTCTCGTCTTATGTGTCACCCCGTCACCCTAATTCTGACGAGCGCTAAATCGCAGGTGGCCTACGTGATACATGTTGTCGTAGCCCTTGCGATATGACCATATATGGCAATACTCATCGCGCCCCCTTCCTATTGGCCAATGTCTCACTCTATCTTTAACTCAACTTCATTTTTAACTTCCACACATCTTATCGTCATTCTATTTCGATTCGGCCTCGTGCTCTGATACCAAACTGTTTAAAGTGGAAGTTAACGTTTTTAATAAACTATTTTAGTGGGCAACATAGGGAATGGTAGAATAGAAGAGTGTAGAAGTGGAAAATGCCAAAACACTAGTAAATATACAGATTAGAAGACATGCCGAGTGGTTAACATGGAGAATGTCAAAGATGGAAAGTTGGAAAAAAGGAAGTGAGAAAATACAAAATTGTGAAAATGGAAAGTAGACAATAAAAAGAAGGGCAGAAGGTAGAAGTGACAATGCTTGAGAGTAATAGTAAAATAAAAATGACAAATACTCCGCTAAAAGAAGAATTGGATAATTGAAGAACTGTAAATAATGAAAATTGCCGAAATAGAGAGTAAAAAAGTAAAGGATTTACACTCATCTGAGTAAAAGTTTGACGTTTTTGTTGTCTTGGAGGTGGCTCTAACACTACATTGACGATTTTTGAAGAAATTTATCAACAAATTGATAAAAGGATTCACAAATGTCATGTTAGTAGATTAGCAAAATGAAAACAAATTAAAATAACAAATAAAATAAAAATTTGAAAATTTTTAATATAAGAACTAAGGTTGTAATAATAAATTTTTTGTGCAGGTTCATCGCAGCCAAAATATGTTTTCCTGGACAACGCAATACATAACCAACATAACATGAATGTAATGTTATTTTTAGATGACGCTGAATTTAAATGAAATGTAGAACAAAACATGTTTCAGTTGTGCTGCATGTTCTTACCCTTTTGTATATCTGCGCTCCATTTCAACGCAAGCTGGCGGACAGCAGTGACACGATGGCAGCAAACCACTCCAAGCGAGCAGATAGAAAAGATAACATAACTTGCTGGTTGCTTTGGTTATGTTGTTCGGGCGACACATGTGTCCGACCACGTATTTATTGCCGGAGTGGACAGTTTAACAGCAAACCCAACAACAAAAACTTGCCATGCACCAAAAAGTAAATATTCACCAAGAACGCCAGTTGGACAAATTAAAATTTATTGCTCGATTTTCGCGTTTTCGCGTTAACATACTAAACTAACATCACGGAACCTTTCAGCGTACACAACATTATTTGTTTTATTATTATAAAATATTCTCTTTGATATAACAATAATAATTTTCACAAAATATAATAAACTAAAAGTTAATGGGTTTTGTGATGTCGGTTTCCTTTGATAAATGCATTAATAATATATTAACTAAAATCTGATGAAGACTAAAACGTGTTTTATGTTTAGGTTACAAAGCTGCAATGACCAACACTAAAACTTAAACCGAAAACATAAAAGAACGAAACAATAAAACTAAAAAAGCCTTCAGGTGTAACATGTGTACATAACATGCATGTCGCAAAACGAAGAGTGCGACTCGTAAAACTAAGGGTAAAACTCGGCGTTTGGTCGAACATGTTTGGAGTGTATTTGTGCAGAAAACGACGCGCAGTGGCCTGAGAGCGCGCCGTTTTCATTGTGCAACGTCGCATTGCGAACGCGCCGGGCATCGTCCGATGTTATATGGGTAGAAAATAATGCGCATTGGGTGCACTCTAATAAATTGTCCAAGTGTAAATTCCGCGCATGTCGTTCATATTAAATGACAGCTCGATGATGGTGCATGCAAGGAAATTGCACCGATTGGAATAATTAAACATTTATCGAGCGGTACAATCTAGTAATGCTCATTAGAACGGCAATAATGACGTGCATCGACACATTCTGTGCACTATAATTGTGTATGTGTGTGTTTGGATTGTGCATTGGGAAATAGAACATATTCACCAGTACGATTGACACATGATTATAAACTGCATAGAGATGTTGGTTATTGGTTATAGTCAAGAGTAGGTCGTGTGCAATTAATCGTTTGCGAGTAATTTACACGCGAAAATAACTTCCAAAACAGGACGATTTTAAATTGTTTTCAATTATGTAAATTGTTTACTTTAACAGTTTTACCATTGGTTTGTTGGTTGTTGTTGGGATGAGTTTTTGTTGATGTTTAGTCAAGTTTAGATAACTTTCAACAGTTTGTAAGTGTTTGTTAATTTTGCTGAGCTATTTGCGCGACAAACACCTTTCCGGATTTAATTAAATATTTTAATTACGTTTTGAATTAATTTATTGCTTCGTAGAAGTGCGGTAACAGCCTCACCAGCGGCGGTTGTCTCTTGCCATGTAATTGCACTACACCTCTTCCGTAAACAGATAACAGGTAAACAGTTTACGAACATTTTGTATTTGAAAGTTTTCTCAAAAAAAAAAATGTAAACAAATACATTTTGTAGTATCATACTGTTTATAATTAAGGTTTACATTTCGTATATTTTCTCTGTATTTAATTTAATTTTATTTACATTTGCTTATGTTTTGTAAAGTAGCGCCATCTACATATAAATAGTCGTATTAAAAATGTTACTTTTAATTTCGCTACTCCACGCTACACGTACAAAGACAACGCACCACTAATTTATTTAAACATAACCTATTAAAGTAAGGATAGTTCAAATCAAGGAAGATAAGTGTCAATAGTTTTATTAAAGCACTAATCACATGTGACATCTAATAATTCTTAACCTCCTTATTTGTCCTTAACCTTAAAAGGACAGGGTGGATAGTTTCCTACAAAAATGTTGCAATATTTATAGACATTCACAAGTGTTTGTGGGTTATGTTGTTAAGAATATAGGTTATACTATTTTGGAAGTCTAAACTTTGCTGAAATAATGACCACCCCGAAACGTATTAACTTTATTAATGGATTCAATTTCCTGGATAGTGGGAAAACCTACACGTTGGTAGTTGGCGCTGCGGCATAGCAATATGTGTCAAGTTGGCTGTTGTGAGTAATGCAAGAAGTCAAATATAAATGTTCACCATCAAGATTTATTCACGTCCGAGCGATAAATTCCAAATTAGTGGTTACCCTAACAAACTAACAAATAATATTGCGCTTAAATGCTACATACATTTTATATATATAAGGTATATATATATTTAAAAAAGAAAACTATAAATTAATATTTTTTTTTTCTTCATTATGTTCTGCTTTTTGGACATGGCCAGAGGAAATCAAATAAAAGTCAATGTAAAGTGAAACACAGTAAAACACAAAAAGCTGAAATAAACCACAAATCAAATACTAGCATAGGCGCTTAAATAAATCCGCATTAATTGGACGTTACCGAAATAATAGACTCCCTGCAGCGCCGATATACATCACACAAATTTCATTTCCCCAAAGTTTGTTATTGCGCTGTTACGTTTGTATGATGCATACTGGTGTTGTTGATAACGTACGAAATGAAGTATGCCAATCAGCAACTGCACTAGATTAAAGTGGAACGCGGAATACAACAATCATTATAATTGAAATTATAATGGGAAATACAATACAAATACTGATTGAATAGGAATTTGTTTAGTTAATTTATTATTTATTAATGAATATACTGAGGACCGCGAAAATTGAAGTTGGATTTGATTGATTAATAATTTTTCATTTTTCAAATGTCTATCAAAATGTTAGGCATTTCTAGTATGTTAGGTAATCTAGTAATAGCCATAAATTTTTGAAGAAGCAATTAAGTTCATTTACAAAGTTATTAACTTATTAGAACATGAAAGAATTTAAAAAAATCAATTTAAAGAATTAGGAAGTTTTTGCCAGATAGTAACAAGTGTAGGCAAATGAAAAGTGAAAATTTTAACCTAAAATTTGATTATTCCTTCTTCAAAGCAAGGTTCACAATACTAACTTTTGACACCAGGCTTTATTATTAGCAATTCTCAGAATTTTTTGTAATTAAAATTGTAACGATTATCCGCACACATTTTTTATCAAATGATTTTTGTTTTTAATGTTTTAACAATACCTCAGAGTCATAGAAATGTAGTTTGTTTTATACGTAAATTCTTTATTTATAGTAACCCCACAACAATATTATTCTTGGAACTACCTACATAACTAAATGCTTATTTTTAATGCAAAAAATGCCCAGTTATATATAGAATATAAATTTTTATTTTGAGGTTGGGATTTATTCACGATAATATTTCTTTCATTTTTTAGTGATTTTTTTAAAAGCTGTTTACCATGGTCATTAGAGTGGTTTTACTTATATACATTATACATTATATACATTATTTATGAAAAAACTTAAAATGCTTATATTACAGTTGTATAGTAATATTTGTATGGCAGAAGACAAAAATTGTTTTGTGATCGGATTTTTTTATTTGTTATTTTAATTATTTGATTTATAACATTCACAACATTTCTAAACATGTTATTTTTATTAGTTTTATAACTAAAGGCATTTTGTATTTAAATTCATTTAATATAAGACAATTAAATGTTAATTTTAATTATGGTAAATACGGATACACTAATTGCTTTAATTATTAAATTTATAATTAATGTACGCTGTTGTTATCAAATCATTTATCGTGTGCCAATTAAATGTTTACCTATTAATGATTTATTTGTTAATTATTTTGCTGCGACATATGTCACACATTCACAATATCTTGATAATATGTTGAATACAAATAATTCTCTTTATTTATTTTATACTTTGTAAAATTGTTCCACAAGTATACATAAAACATTTATTTATTTTAACTTAGAGTAAAATGCATTTGTTTGTTTAAGCAACTTCAAGAGTTAAGATTCAAAGTTTACACAAGCAGGTATTTAAAATTCAAGTTATTCCAAGTAGATTTTCATCTCTTTAATGTTACATTTCCAAACATTTCCAATTTTATTTCGAATAAAATTAATAGCAGATTGCGGTTTTTATTTATTTTGGTTATTAATTTTCATTGATCGATGCTTACGCAAATAAATTTGATTTAACCAATTATATTAATGTCGTAATTAATAATTGCCAGTTATAATAAATAATGAATGCCAGTGTACAAACGCGTTTTATTGGTTTTGTTGTATATTAATTTGATATTTAATGAAATGTAACTAGTATATTAAATATTTACTTTTAAGTCTATTAGTAATTACATTTTTGAATTATTTACCCAGAAATTTTTAATTTCAACAAAGTATAATATATAATATATAGTTTTAAACGGTTATTTAAAAAACCACAAAATTACCAATAAAAATTTAGTAAGTTATTTAAGTTGCATACATAAGTGGGACACAAAGATAATGCATGCTTGGTTGTATAAGCTAATAATTTTTTAAGACTTTAAATATAAATATTTGTAAAACCTCTCATGTTATTAGAACGTTTTAGAGTAAAAAGCCATACTTCAACAAGTTATTATTCATTCAAATCCTTACCTTGATATGCAAACATTCAACTTGAACCAGTAAACTTCCAAGCAGGAGTGTAAACCATATAAAATGTGTTCTTGCACTTTGTGTAAACGCCATTTTTATCTATCCCGCAAATATCTGAAACAAACCAAACAAAAATTAATATCAAATCCACAACCCTACGAACTTATACCAAAACTTTTCAATTTTACAGTCGGCTGGCGTTGCGCTTCCAGAAATAAATTTTAAAAATCACATTATGTGATATGTCATAATATAATATGTGAAACAATGAGTAAAAATGTCAAGGGTGTACATTAATTTTGAATATATGACAATCTCGCGTCGACCGAGAGTCAAATAATTCCATGACGAATAGTAGACGCACGACCAACGGGGACACATCGAGAGCGAATATTAGATCTGGCTGAGTGTGAAATATACGCGGTGTACGCAATAATACATGGCGCGGAATAATTGGGTTGCCGCTCGGGGATGTAATAAACCATCTATTGCCGCCACCTTTACGGGAGCTCGCCCGCCGCGACAACCACCACCACGGTTGCAACCGCCGTTGCTTCGCTATCTACCATTGCTCTATTTCGTCGCTACTCCCATTCGCCACCAGCACTGTAACACCGCTACTTTTGTTATGTTTGTTGCAACCATTCAGCATTCATTCCGTTGGTGGCGGCGGCAGCGCTCTAAATGTCGCCATCTATACCGGTTCTACTAATTCAACCTGCGTATCTCTCAATTTCATTCGAGACATTTTCCAAGCGGTGTTAATTCCTTCCGTCCCGAGAATTGACATTTCGACAAGCACAAGCATAAGTAGTGCATTAAATCTAGTCTCACATATTAAGCTTTCTCTACCTAATCATTATTACTCACAACTTTGTTAAATTTTACATTTTTCGAACATTAGATAGGTTTATTTTATATGTTATATATCGTTTTGTTTCATTTTTGATGTCTCATCGCAGGAAGAAAATGAAATCGAAGTCGTAACATCATCGGATTATATTAGCCGTTAAGGGTTAAAACATGATTCGCACTCGTAGATTTTCAGTAACCACAACAAAGAGATATTTTGCCGCCTATACGTGTACATATTGGCACTGTGAGCTCTTTGAAGACCAATGCCGCTA
>JARJDS010003176.1:0-43756 GCA_030264155.1 Atheta pasadenae
GAAGGCAGCAAAAGCTTTAAAGTGTTATTGCATTCGGGTGAAGTCTTGTAGTCATTGACGCCGCTGACGCCACCAAGCACGCGATACGATCATCAACACAACGGCGACATTTGTAAAACACGTACCTACAACCTACAACAACCAACGACGACCAGTATTATACTATGAATAAAACAGACAACTACTTTAGTGGTTTTAGGTTTAGATCTTACCATAGGGAGTTTTTTTTCTGTCGGTACAAAGTACAAAGTGCTTTTTATGATTTTGTACTATCTAATTGTATGCATTCTAACCTCAAATTTGTTTCTTTTGTTACCAATGTTACGTTGGTTACAAAAATAACAAATTTTGTTGGTATTTTAATTTTCTAACCTTAAAATGATTAAGGTAATTTGTAAGTATCAAGTATAACGTTAATGATGTAATTTTTCTAGACGGTTAAAGATCTTTTGATATTAAGTAAGTTATAAAACACGAGAACCCAAGAAACCAATTGGAACATAAAGATATATCGTGGCGATTACCTGCGAAATTGTGCGCGTGCAGAATAAAAAACGTGGCAATGCTGCAATTCGAATGAAAATGACGATTAAAAACGCATCAGACTTTAGTTGAGGATGCGTGCGCCGCTATGAATCGTATGACTATCAGACCTCGACGCGCATCATTTAAACCGTCTAATTTTCCTGTCACACTCGTTTCTTCCCTTCCCTGCGGCGCAAAATTACGGAAATTACGCGCACTCGATGACCATCAGGATGATTAATTTTATACAACACACACACACGTGTTTGTATGCAACAGAAACAACAGGACGGTTTGGAAAATTGTCGGGTACAAAGATTTCGATTGTAATCAATTTGTTTGTTGCACGGCACAAAAGGGTGTAGAATCTGTTGGTGGAAAATTGGAAACAAGTGTATTTTGCATTTGTTCATGTTCTGTGTACGGTGTGTACACAAAGCATTGAATTGTTTTCGATTGTTAACAAGACAATGGAAACGATTTGTCACTCGACTGACGATTTACAATGCTTTGGAACGTAATCAATGGGTGGATAAAAAAAGAACTAACGAAAACAGATTGCTCTGTATAGTTGGTTGTATATACTGAGTGCGTGTTACATGCCTACAACAATGGCGGCGTTTGTGCGATTGTGCGGTTATGTTGTAACAACTAATCGTGATTTAGGATTTGAAACGAAACAAAAAAAACAAACAATAAATGCACCATTGGTGGTGGTGGTGGTATGTGAGCAATAAAATGTAAGTCGATCATAAACGAGCAAGCTATTAAAACTATTAAATGCATTTCAAATCAAAGTTGAAGTTAAAGTCAAAGTCATGGATTAGAAGAATCGAATTGAATGCAATAAGATTATGAGGTTTGTATGGTACACGATATCGATGAGGTTATGTTGTACAAAACGTTCTTTTTATACTTTTGGACGTTTTGTACCTTTTGGGGCTGTTAGTGGCTGTTACTAATGGATGTTGGTACGCGTACGGGTCTGAACCATGAGCAACACACACACATGGATATCAGTTTAGGCATCGGTTATGAACCGTGTATGACATGTGTCAGATTTGGTTCCAAGATATTTCAAGATATGACTGACTCGGGTTGTTTTCAACCACCACCAGTCAAGATGCACCTGTTCGTACATGTTCCCGTGGATGAATGAAAGCGAGTTTTAAAGCGCATAAAAAATGTGCGTTTTGACGGCCGACTGACTTTCGTCTCTTAGGATCGGGGTGATTCGACAAAATGCCAAGCCTAATGGCTTATTAATATTTAAAATATTTATCACCCATCGTTTGTGTCTGACAAATGCTTTACTTAACGTTTAACATAATCTGAACTTAACATAACCTATAAAGCTTGATGTAACCAAACTTAACATAACCTAAAATTAGTTAAAACTTTAGAGGTTAATGTATTGTAAATTTTATTAAATTAATTAGCGACAAGAGCAATTACGACCGCTTGCAACATATGATAACATTAATTATTGATTTGTTCCAGGAGAAGAATTCTATTGTTGTACAACACGTAGCGGCGCGGCGCTTAGATGCTTAACTGCTAGAAAATTACATGAAGGGGCGACACCCCGATTGTTCTCTAAGTGGCATCATGTCGTGATTGTGATGTTGCTCTCTTTACTGCTGGTGTTGTTGCTGGTTGTGATTTTTATTTGAAGCCTTAGGGGAGATCAATTTGCTGACTTTCTCTACACTAGTGGTAGTTACGGAAATCCCTTTTATCCGGCGTTTCAATTGAATTGTTCAAATCAAATTTCACGCCTTTCAAACTCATTCAATTATTTACGTACAAAAACGAATTAATTTGTGTTCTTGGTTGCCTAATAAAAGAATAACCTAACCAATTATTTTTTAAGGTTGTTTTTCGTAAATAAGAGAAAGGTTTTGTTTGGTTTGGTTTGAATGAAGTCTAACAATCTCTGCCACAAGTGGAATAGGTCTTGAACACTCGAATAATGTTTTATGACGTAGACGTTTTTAATGGCGCACTAATTAATAGACTCGTAATGAGCAAAAAATGTTCCGCACCGCAGCCGGAAAATAACAACTGAACGTTTTAGATTTCAAACTGCATTATTAATATAAATATTATATGTTTTAGTTTGAGATTCTTGTGAACTTTGTGAACTAACCTGCCGGTTTTTGTGATGATCATCTCAGTGCCGAGATCGTGGAATTTATCCCAGAGATCTTTCGTTTCTAAATGGCACTCAACGCTGAGAAGTTCGTCGCAGTTGCAGTAAATCTTATTCTTTGTAGATTTTGTTTCCGGAAGGAGATCGGGACTGTCCCTATCGATATCGGCAGCGTCGGACCCACATTCTGACATTGGTGGTGAGACACGTCGCGATTTGTGTTTGCTCTGACGATGATGTACTGTGGAATGCTCACCGTCGGAACACTCCTCCACATCCACTTCGATGTCATCATCATCTGCAGCGTCCAGACTTGGCGAACTCAATCGTGAGTAACGTCCTGAAGATGATAACATCAAATTAATGCATTGGTTCTTCTCAGAATTGGACTTAGTCTCTGCTTTTGGTTTCTGGTACTGACCATCTGTACTAGCTTCCTGTACACAGGGTGGTTCTGGAGAGCTGGAGTCTCTTGCCATGATGGCGGCTATGGAAAAATCAGTAGCGCGACTTTTCGCCGTCGGCACGAGCAGCGCAGCGGCACTTTCCTCGGGCATGATGGCACCAAGAAGCATCACCACTGGGCAATCACACTGAACTGAACTAAAATGTCTAAGCACTCAATGTCGCACACGAATGTTTGATACCGAAGCGAAACCAACGCGATGTGTTTGAAATTTGGAAAATTTTTGGAAAAACGATAGGTTTAAGCGATGCTATAGCGACGCATAGCTAGCGAGGACCACTTTTCAGGAGCTGCGCTAACAGACTGAGCGCTACGACTGGCCGGACGTATCCCCAACACATCCAAACTGGTCTTGGGAGAAGGCGGAGTCAGATTGCTAGTAGTGCGCTACCCTAAAACAAGGCGGAGCTTTCCCCGTTCTCCCACTCTCCGTTACAATTCCCAGTAAGTACTCATGCTACTCTACCTACAGCTGTGTGTGCTGTGTGTGGTCCCTGCGTAGATGTGTATCGCGGGTCGCGCCTCACTGAAACTATCAATCAGGAAACTATGCGGTGGCGGTGGCGACATGCTCTGTAGACAGGCACTTGATGGCTACCCAATCCAGCGACGACTACGAAGAAAACTAAGAAGAGTTCAGTACGAACCTCATTAATTTATTTCTACAGCTTCCAGAAACCAGAAACATTTTATCCGGGCGTGCGCAAAATGATTTTATTGCGTAAAAGATCGATTGGGCTGAAAAGAAAACGTGTTGAATTGCTCCAATGCCCAGAATCACCAAACAAAAATTCCAGGTGAATCATGACTCCATAAATTTGTAATATCAGACTTGAAAGTCTTCAATGTTACTTACATGGTAAAAACCAGTTCCTCGAACCTTTGCACCATTTGTTGTTTGACTTCCAGTGGTTGTTTGCTCAGTTACGTTTCAATGTGTTGTTTGTACACATTTAAGGAGGTCATAAATTTGCCCATTTTCGGCAATGAATATTCCGGTGACATCTATTAGGTGTATTCAAGGTTCTTAACGTTTTGACACCCTGTCGTTTGGTGTGGGGCCCACCGTCAACGTTTTACGCATGGCCTTGACCATATTGCACGCCTTTTGGGCCTCACAATGTGTACAAGACAGCAATGGTATTGTCCTAACCGCAGACTGAAAACGCTGAATGTGCAGTTAATTGGCAGTTAGGGGTGCCTCTTGACAGGACGGCCTTCTTGTATCACCTTTCGCTTGAATGGCTTGAACGTGCCCACCTTGTTGTGGACTACCCGCTGGGGCCTCTGTTCGCTTTCAGTCTTTATCTTTATCTTTATGGTTTGTTTGTTCTGTGAGTGGAGAAAACAGAACCAGAAAACACGTTTCACGTTTAATTAATTTTTACCAATTTAGTGCATAAAATTAAAGTTGTTTGTTATCAATTTATAGGTGGTGGATGTAAATACTGTGGTAATAGGTAAGTGGATTTGGTTGGAAATTGAACGAGTTTTGTGTTTCAGTTCAATCCGATTCGTTTTGCAGGTTCTGGTTGCAAACCCGTAAATTTAAATCTCATGTTTGTTTGTGCAGTGCGGTACAAAGCGTGGCTAACTCGGGCATAATCTGTCCGGGTATTAACCGGCCATTTGTAATGCCCCCGGAAAACGTATCCTTTTCAGGTCCTCGTTCGGTTGGCGCTCATTGTGGTGGAAGCCGAGCAAGCCAAAGCCAACTATTAATCATAGACACGAGCATTGTGTGCGCTCGCGTATATAAACAAGTCCTTTTCATGTCATCGGATACCTGACGTATTAGAATAATGCGGTGTTTATCGTTGCTATCATCACCAATTTTGTTTACTTCTTTGCGCAGATTGTTTGCTTTGCCATTGCTATTAGGAAGGCCACCCACGTGTGATGTGAAAGGAAACGTACAGGTTTGCATCATCAGATGTATCAGACGTGATGATACCTCACAAACCTGGTAATATCTGATGGTCCCAGAAGAGTTGGTGTGAAATGGAAATGAAATGTGCAGGTGTGAGATTATCTCGAGAGAGATCGAGAAATCATGCGGTGATTTTATACAAAGACTTTTAACTCCCCTGTGAGGCAAATTTTTAAAATGATACAAGATGAGATGTGTACACGTCATTTTCGTTGAAGCCATTACCACCACAGTTTGGAGCTTTTTTTTTCTTCCAGACCTTCAAAACGGGCGATTTTGCTTTTTACGGCTTTTTGCTTCCTTGCGTTCGAGGCGAGGAGCACATAATGCGGGGCAATTTGTTAGGCGAAGTTACAGTGATGTCGTTATCGTTATCCGGAAGTCCTCGGGCGGAGTCCTGGGTGTGCAAGCGCGTTAGAGTTCATCATAACATCCGCGCGATTAGACGCAGGCGACGGCGACGATAATTCGAGCGTTGCCGGCTCCGTTCTCGCTCGCTTCCTTCTTTTCACACCATTTCCCCGAAGCGCCCAGCACGCCTCCGCCATCGCCGCCTCTTGCCGCCATCTTTTATCCGCCCCAAGCTGCTAACGCGAGCAGCGCGCCGAGCAGCAGACTAATTATCATTAAACCATCTAAATGCTAATTAATGCGGCTATTTTCGCGCCGTGCGCGCTCCCAGCATGCCAATGAAGTGCTCCCAATGGGATGCTCTCAGTTCGCGCAAGGGTTCGCAAATGTGTGCGCTCCGGTCGCAGATTGCAGAAAATGGAGTGGCGTTGTCCGAGAAAGCATCCGACAAAAGGTTTGGTGGTTTCTGGCTTTCTCCATACCGTTGAAGGCTTCAAATAATATAAAATCTACATAGCCAAAGATTACCATACTAGTGGTATTTGGTGGTTGGCAAGGTCTGGAAACTGGAAGGTTATTGAATATGACCCAGGCATATGAACAAAAATTTGGTATCAGCGTGCGGCTGGAGTTTTAGAGAGTAAAATTTGCTTTGTTTTCGAGCTTCATTGCTTCATATATGAGCGCAAGGAGTTGCGGTTGTGTGTGAGGGATTTACGGCAAATGGCGCGATGAGCAGCAGACGGCACCGCGATTGCGACCTGCATACTAAACGCGCGTCGATAGGAATAGGTTCACCCTACAACATTATAATCCGCATCCGTGCACCACACACACACCGCAGACACCACCGAATCGCTAAAAATTCTTGCAAGCCGGCACCACACATATACCCTCAACACAAGTGTATCCAAATTTATCCGTCCGCACTCTGAATATCCTCTGATATGTCACGGCATCCACTTCCACAATAACTAACAGATTAGGTTCCCCTGGCATTGTAGTCCGTTGTTGCTTTATTGGATAATGCCCCAGAACTCGGGGGGATCGGATCGAGAATGTGACTGATGGACGTGGGAACGCGCGCGGGCGAGTTTGCCGCAAACCGCCTCTTCTCCAGGGACTTGCTGCTGATCCCCCAAAGGGCCTTCGCTGTACGTACAACTGGAAGCTTGCAATCCGCAACGGATTCAAGTCTCAAAGTCCTCCGCATATGTGGATATGCGCTTCCAATCAGAATGCGATATCGTAACTAAGAGAAGACTAAACTCTCGAGATCAAAAGTGCTGAACGGCCCAGAACGTAACCCGTATCCTTAAACTGAGATCACATATATTAAGGAGATAAAACGTCCAGTAAAGGATTTGACCGCTTTGGGTGAACGTGCGGAAATTACGAAATTTTGCTTGACAAAAAATTCCGATATCTACAGTTACCATCTACACCTACAATACAATACAGTTTAGTAACATCTGGATAACTCATCTCTGGACAATGGACTATTCTAACCAAAACATATCAGTAGTCTATACCTACAAATACAGATTATAAAACAAAAACAACAAACTCCTAGAAATGACTCAAATAGACTATCAGGAATGGGTTGGTTGGATTGGGGGTTTGGGGTGTTGTTGTTGGACCTAATAGCCCACAACTGCTGCTGGCTGTCGGCTGTTATCTAAACGGTTTGACCATGTTTTTCTTATACGCAGAAGGCGCACACAATCGAATAGAGCTTTTCCAATCCGGAATCCAGGGAATCTACAATCCTGAATTTGGTATTCCAAATTCTGAATACAAATTCAAACCTGCACTTTATGTTATTGTTATTACAACCCCCCAACCATAGAAAGGACTCTGTCAAAAACAGTTTGGTATCTATAACATTAATATAAAATATGCAACATAACCTCAACTCAACTGTTCCATGTTTTAGTTGCGTCATGAGGAGACGAGACCTCCACGACTCAATCGGATATAACCTCCTACGTTCTACGTCCAGTATCACCAGTATTGTACTCCTCGGATTGAGTAATGACCGCTTGTTTTACGTTGAGATAGATCGGTCTCCACCAGGTCCTCTCGGTTGTATAATACGCTCGTAAAATGTCGTAAAATGAAGCGATTACGTTTCGAAGCCTGGCTACCCGCGTTCGATCTTGATACCTACAACCAAACGTTATTCGAAACTGAATAAATAAAAACGACTACTGGTTTTTATACAAATAAGTCATGTTATCAAATTACGTCCAGGACATCATCAAAAGTCACAAACTAAAAACTTTGACATATACATCCTAGTAAGCTTTGAGGATTCTATAAGTCCTGATCTTAATTTGTGTTCGCTTTACGACAAATATTGCAAATCCGGTAAATATTATAATTCTGTTTTATTTTTCGATTTTATTTTTTGATTGATGTAAAACCATCTCGCATAAATCGGCTGGCATTAAGTAGGCGACTCCTCCCTCGTTAAATGTAGCAGAGCTAAACCGTTACATAAGTGGCTGATATAAATCCTGGCGACTGCCGACGGTCTTTATTCGGGGCTTTGCGTCGCGACTGCCGACTACTGCCACTGCTATTGCCATTGCCAGAACCAGAAGGGGCGCTATCGCACGACGATCATTAAAAAACTCCCCGCGCGCAGATACAATTAGCCAATAATCCCCGTGACCGAAAGCCCATCTACCATTTATTCCTCTCCATATATTTGACGAACTGCCGACCAGGGAGCCATCTTTGTTATTATGTTATCAGACGTGTCTACCCATCTATTACAAACAACCCAAACAAATAGTTAAAACAAAAAAACACAAATCAATTCTAACATATTGTCATAAATATTAAAAAAACAAATGAAGTTTATAGGTTAGTTTTCTGCTAAAATTAAAAACTAACCTCAAATTGTGAAAGTATTTTTGTTGTTTTAGAAACAAATGAAATCTTACCAAACATTGTGTATTGTGTTTCCAGGTGTTCAGTAAATGTTAAAAGTTTAATTAAAACGCTTAAGGCTTTTTAACTCAAACTTCCAACACAAGCAACACTTTTAACTTTCAACTGTTTTGTGTTTAATTTGAACCTTAAATGTTTTGGTAAAGAAGGCTGGGAGTTTCATGGCAACTCTATGATTACTGACACGGCATTACACCTAACACCAAAACTATCATTCAAACTCTTCACACAACAAGTCTTCATCTTCACACACACTCACAAAATTTCGGCGTGCGATGTCAGAATGAGCAACAAATTGAAATTTGGAAATTATCCAATTACTCACCTTTGAAATAAATAAATAATTACAGACCAGTGAGTGCAAAACGTGTCGAGCGTCAGTGTTAATAGAAAATTATGTCAATTTTCAATTTAAAATTTGAAATTTTAAACGAACCAAAGTGATAATTTAAAATTGAGTGAGTTACGTAACGTTTAATTAATTTATAATCTTAACTAGATAAATATATACAGTGTGGTTAGTAAAGTTTTATATTATTTTTGTTTTGTTAGAAATTTGTTTGAAAATGTTATAGGTAAGAGTTTGTTATGTTCATAATTAAATTTAATACGCACTCAGCGTGAAACATTATATCATGGTGTGTGCATACACCATGGGCATGTCTTTCGTGTGTGTTGTTTTTTGTAATGTAAGAAATCGTTTCTTGTCCAGAAGCAACGAGCAGTCATCGGTTTTAAAAATGTCCGTCAGTTTCGCGTCTTTGCGTGCGTGCGGGATGGACCACAAGCTGTTTTCTTGGGCATGGAAGCTTGTGGTCCTTGTTCTCTCCTTCTGTTCGCTGCGCACAGGTTACGATTCGTCACGGAACCCTTTTCAATGTCACTCGTACAATAGGTGAGGACTTGGACGTATGAAATATTCAAAGCTTTTGTGGTATGCGAATAAAATAAAATACATTTTTAATCATACAATGTTTTATCTTGTCATTTTTTTTGAAGCGATGTGTTGGATCATATAGAGAAAAAAAATTATGCATGAAATCGTCATATGTCAATGACATACATTTGCATATTATTTATTTATTGTTTTTTTTTTAGTTTTAAGGGTTTTAAGATGTGGTTTTAAGGGTTTTAATAAATTAAAATGTTTAGTTTTTGGTTGCATTGAGTGTTGATTTGCAATTTCATGGTGTAAAATATTGAGTACTGCAATTTATTGTTTGATAATTTCAACAATGGAATAGGTTATGTTGTGTTTATAAAAGAATAATTGCTTTGAGTAATATGGGCATGATTTGGGTGTTGTGGCGAATATTATGATGAAAGTTAAAAAAAACAAAAGTTTATGGGTTGTCGCGAGCCACAGCAATCTAGGAGGCTTTGATGTTAGTTGTTGAGTAGGCCGTGAGCCTCGGCAATCTAGGAGGCTTTGTTTTTCTTTTGTTTTTTGTCAGTTGTTTACCTTGTCGATCGTTTTTGTTAATAAAGTTAGTCACATTTGAGAATTCGTAGAGTGAACACGTTCAATCACATTTAATTAATTAAACAAACAAAATTTTATCTTAGTACCGCCAAACGTCAAAAATGTGTAATTTTTTAATAAACATGTCAAAAGTAATAAGAAAACTTGTTTGTAATGAACCAAAGAAAATGTGATATAATCTTTTTTGATAAAATATTTTGGTCAAACTTATAAAAGTAATATTAACATATATTTTTATATACTAACCAAACCATAGATCTTTCTAAAACAAAATAAAAAGTTAATTACAATTACCTAAAAGGGCACAACCGTCTGTTTCAACTCCCATATCATCTCAAACAATCTATCAATGCTCACACAATACTCACAAAAGTCAGAAGCATTCAACTGCATGCATGATGCATGTTAGCACTTAAAAAAAAACGTTTTCTTTATCTTTCAAGAAGCGCGAACACCTGTAAGAGATTAAGGATTTTTTCCAAAGGGTTTCGCCAGCCACTGCGCGCCCGAATGCGGATGAACGGATGCACTAAATAACGCGTCACGCCTATCTGCTAATAAAATAAAATTCATTATTTGATTTCAACCAAGATTCTCTTTAGACAATTTTAATTGAGTCATTTTTTAAAGTTTTACTTAAACACACTCACGTCTCGCCCAACCTCACCGTAACCAAGTAGTAACGAAGAATACAAACCGCCTCTGAGAATATGACGCGTAGAATTATTTCGATGATTATCCCAATTTAGTCTGTTGTTTTCTTTAATTTAATGTAATTTTTTAACGTTGTAACCACTCTGGTGAAAATAAATGATATTTCAAGCGAATGCTAACCGAAGCCTCTTACCATAATGAACACATTTATTACGATTATGAATGTGTTCAAGCTTTATTCTCTTATAGTTTGCGTTCGTCGTCGTTATTATAACCTTTATGTAAATGAGTTTATTAAAAGCAAGCGGAACGCGGGGAATAAGTGAAATAAAAAAATGGAAAGTAGTTTTTGGTGAGGGTTGTTTGCTGGAGCGAGCACAACCCTTATTATACATTCAAATATTTACAAGGAGGATTAATTATAAAGACGCAGGTTGTCTGAATTTGTAGTTACAAAAAGTTACAAAACTACTGTGTGTTTTCGTTTCATTTCGTAGGTTTGGAATAGAAAATGACCAAAGGGTGCGTTTTGTAACCGAATATTTTATGACATGTTAAAGCTAATCAACATTTATTATAATTTTATTCAAAACAAATGAAAAATGTTCTCATACTTTTCTAAACAAAATATTTTTAATCTATTTTAGAGATTGGAGTGACATCTATTGCAATATACTGCAATATATTGCTAAATACAACAAAGTTTTAATAGATGGCGTGACAATACGTTTGTATTTCTTTTGAAATGTTTTATATTTTAGTTTTAATTTATAAATTCTCACACTAATATGAACAAATCATAATTTATTTTTTTATTTTTAACGTTTTAATGTAAAGCTTTATTATATACTGATTGTTTTAATTATAATTTTTATTTTTATAAAGAAATTTAAAAAATTGTACCGCCATCTATTAATCATTTTTTTAAATATATTTGCTTTAATTTTAAAAATTTAATTTTTTTGTTTTTAATTAAAATTTTAAGTAAGTTTAGTATATAATTCCGTAATAATTCATCATAAGTAAGAAAAAGTCCAATTAAGCGATGAAAAATAACACTCTTGACTTGAAACCTCCTAAGCGTGTGCAGTAAGACGGAAAAAGTCGTTCATCTTTAACGCTTCTGAAATTTAATTTAATTCACAATGCGCAAATCGTTGTGCCGTAATTAAATCCAATTAAATATGTTATTGTTTCGTTTATTATTCTCACTGGTCGTGCGATAAATGGCGAGAAAAAACAAATGCCCCAACAAAACGCGTTCGTTGTGCGCACAACAAGAAATGTAACAAAAAAATGCGCACACAATTGAAGAAATGTTTCTTGCACAGATTACACATGCAGATTACAAGTGTACGCGAATATAATGCGGTTCCATTATGGTGCGTAATGTTGGCGTTTAGAATAATGTCAGCGTAATGGTCAATGGGCAAATGCGCGATGGCGAAATGGTATACAATTTACAATTTGGATTTTTACGTTGTGCATTTGCAATTTCTTTGGCTTGCGTTGCTGCAGCGGCATTTATTGTGTTCTTAATACCATATTGTTTGACACATTATGAGTGTATCGCTTCATATGCGCGTGGAAGAAATCTCGCTCGATGTGTTCGTCATACTCAAATGGCGTTCCGGCAAACAGTAAACAAGTAGACATTACGCGACAAAAGCTCAAAGTCGCCGACAAGCGACAAAACGTTGCGAACGCATTATGAACGACTGAAAAGGTAATCGCACATTTCAAGACGTTAATGTATTAATTTTTTTGTTTGCTTTGTTGATTGAGTTTAAGGTTATGACTTGAATTTTATTACCTTCCAGAAGATCCAGAAATTTCCTATAGGAATAACTTTAAATCGACAAAGTTGTGGTAAATAACTTTGTTAATTAAAACCCGTGTTTGATGACAATTTTATGCGAAAACTACATATAAAATGTTAACAATGTGATAAAAAAATTAATAGATAATTAAAATTATAAAACTCGAAGCGTCAAAGTCGCCGACATTTCCCATAAAACAACATAAAAGTTTACACATAAACCCACACGACAACAATTTTCTGCTATGTAGTGAGCAGATTTTTGTTGTTTGTTGTTGTAAATTAAAGCAAATTATAAACAATCAGGAGTTATTTTATGAAATGAGCGCCCGTGGAAATGTGTAATTAATAATAGTTGTCTTGCGTTCGAGTGCGCTGAATTATGACGCACTTTAAGACGTCGTAAAAACTTTAAGCCCCGCTCGAAATGATTAATTAAGTGCGCGCTCACATCACATCACATCACATCTGAAGATTGTAATGGTCGCTGGTCGGTTTTTAAATCAGAGAGCGCAAAGTCGGCGTAAACTCGACGCAAACGCGTCATTAAAACACAATATAATAAAAATCCGATCATGTGAACATGATAATGAGTCTTGAGACCACTGCGCGCTGATATTAAAGGCCGTTAGGATGCGCCTCAATGTCTTAAGAATCTTGACGATTAATACTTTTATTATGTTGTGATTAATTAAATTGCGCGCATCCACAATAAGTTGTATATGAAATAAAAATAATGAATCGCGCATTTCTGCACAAATTTGCACAAAACGCTGCCCGTGGCAGCTGTCGTTGCGTACGTGGTTGGTGCATGAATATTAATAAATGCGTTCGAAAAGCGCGTCGAAGCGGCGTTTTCGCGGCCGATTAGACCCAGCGTCTTTGATCTCTGCGCCGCTCCGGAGCGCGGTAATTGCGATATCCGCCGATGGCGAAGTGCGCGCGTGACCAAGGAGAATTGCCTCGTCGGCTCCCGGGACACCCGGAACCACGCAACTTCTTTGATATGCTTGCAGTTTTTTTCTTGTAGTTGTTGTGTTCCTCGTTTTGCTTCATTTTGTTTGTGGATGCCCGTGTATTCTGGGTTGCCTAGAGTTGTAAAGAATTAAACACAAAAAATAACAAAACAAAGCCTACTTACTACTCGGAATTCATTCCGCGTTATTATTACGACGCGCTTCTGTATTTTAACGACAAGGGTTAACGCGCGAACGCGTTATTGCTTCGGACGAAGGCGGCTTCCGAAACGGCGGTGGTCGAGGCGGCAGTAAACGCGAGCGCATACATTATTCACGTGTATGTTCAGAACAAACGCGACAATACCGACTTCCAGGGAGAGGAAACGACCCGCGCGTTTTGTGATGTGTTATTGTTCACGTTCAATGTTAGCAGTTCTTAAAATTCGCTCAAAGAACTTCAAAAGGATCTTTTGACATCATAAAGTACTTCCATATAATTTAACAGCAAGTCTGGAAAAATATAAACCAAGCAAGTACAACGATTAGGTTAATAATTTTAAAGTATTTACAATACCTGCAATTGTTATTAAGTCACAACATTATTAATTTGTTAAAAACCCGCGCACTACTCAATTAAAAAATGTAAGAATTGTTCAAGACCTACACTGCGATTGCTAGTTGTTGATTCTAATTCAATTGTTTTTGCTTCCATTCACAGCCTTCTTGTTTAATAATGCAAAACATTGTTTGCCTAAAACAAAAGCTGCAATCACTTCAGAACCCAAAATAATAAAATCTAGTAGACGTTGTGAGCGCCATCTATAAACAAAAAATACAAACACACAATAAAGCTCCTTGAATTAAATAAATCTTCAGATTAGGTCCTTTTTAAATCCAAATTCAAATTGCATATGAATCAATAACACACCGCATACAACATACAACACATAATCCACCCCCAAAGCAATTGTGCAATTTCCTACACGACTAAACACACGCCCTCCGTGTCTTGTCTGCTTGTTTCTGAGCGTGTAATGCAAATCGTATCAGAGCGTGAAGAGATTTGTCACAACACTGCGCCGGAGCGGGCACAAAACTGACATTAACTTCACGCCGTACTTGCATCACAATGGGAGATGATGCGGCCCCTAATTCGACAAACAAGGGAGGCGTCGCGCGACACTATTATAGCTTTATATCCCACACACTTTCACTTGCACTACGAACATGTACGCCGATAGATACAGATACCAGATTAGCATTATCGCATAATGCGGATGTCATGGTTATATTAAAAGGCAAGCCGCGGCTCTAATCGCGCTAATGTTTAGGGTGGGTCTCGATTCACCCTCGTGTAGGGTCTATCAATGCCACCACGTCGATGGCACAAGCGCCGCATTGTTTTCGATTAGTCAAATTAGTCGGACGGACGTTATCATATTAACATTTTTATGGCTCACGTTGGGCCATTTTTCAACGCCGGACCATCGAGAAATTGAGAAATTATGTGATTTTACAAGGAGATAATTGTGTCATGGGAATATTTTTCAAAATTTTGTTTTGTTTTATCTAGGTTTGTGTTGTTCTTCAATTGTTTTTTTTTGTTTTTTTTATTAGTTTGTTTGCTTGTTTGTTTTCTTTTGTTTTTCCATTAAAAGAATTGAAGAAAACAAAATCCAAACATTGTTGGTATGGCGTCTTCAACGATTTGTTTATAAAGTTAATAAATGAGCAAAGCGTGCGGCATGCCGTAGAGTTCTTGAGCCCAAGCGTGCCATGAACACAGCAGGAGGGTGGCCGTAATGATTCGTTGTACTCATTTTTTCCTCCTCGCCTTGACGTGTTGTGTGATGTAAATAAATAAATACTAATATTTGTTATTTGTTATGTGCCAAGCTTCACAAAAAAACAAAACATAACCTAAACGTAGCATTCTGCTCCTTAACATTATTTCATCCTACAGGCTATATCTTTAAATCATAAACGTAAAAAACGTAAAGGTTATGTTGCCGTCTACAACGTAACAAACTTATAGGTTATATTAGTAGTTATACACAAATAGGTTATGTTGATCCTCATCACTCTTGTTCTTTTTTACTTTATAGTTTTAGACTTTGAACGCTTTGACTTAGAGCTTATACACTTTATACCTTTTTAGGTTATGTATAAAAACGTATTTCAAACACGCGTGATTGACAGAGTTATTGTTGAACGCCATGAGCCGGCTGTGTCAACAGCGGCGCGCGTTTTCATAGCGTGTTACATGCAAATTAGTTGCGCGCCGACATCGCGGCCATAATGTATGCTTTAGTTTATGATACTATATATACAACCCTCTGGAAGCTATACCTCAACAATGTATTGGAGCCCAGATGTCACCCTCGTTTGAGTTTGGTTTTGATTTGATTTTGTTCTTCGAAGCGGTGTCATGTTGTGGCGCAAACCCTTTGGCTCTTGTTTACACAAATTTTCCCGGTTGATGTCGATGTCAAGTTGAGATTTACAAGATAGATGTTTGCACCCCAAGTTGGTTTACATGGTGAACATTAACAATACAAAATAGATTTTGTGGTTGCATAGTTTAAGTACAGTTCCAAATGATTTGCATACGTAAACGTTTGATTTTTCGTTTGTTTAGTTTTGTTTTGTTTGTTTGCCTAGAAGGCTAGGAAAAACAATCACACCAAACAAAACAAATAAAACAAAGTTTATTTGTTTTTCTTTTTTGGTTTGCAAGGTTTAAATATGGATTAACGAGTATTAGAGGTTTTTAGCATTTAATATTTTAAAATAAAATATGGATTATATTTTATTTGATGTTATTGTGATAAGTCTAAGTATAAGGATCACACCCAGAAGCCAATAAATGTCTTAAGTATTTTTTGTTTTTTGGTTGTGTACGTTGGGTTGATGGCATTTGTACCATTTAAGAGTGAGTTTATTCTTGTTTTGTCTCGTCTGGTTTCGACCGTTTCGAGCAGTCATAGTAAAGTCATATTATGTCCAAATACGAGCGCACTCCGCCTGCAAATTGCATGAATATGTCGTTGCATACATTTGCCACTGGTGTTAATGTTGAAGTTTTCCAGGACTGGACTAGTCCTGGAGTTAGTTTGCGTTACGATGTGGTATTGTGGGATTGTGGGTGGAAAGCCTGCACTGTCCTGGTTCGTGTGCGCTTTGTGCGGGAAACGCGGGCGCGAAACGTTCGCGAAACAAACACGTCGCTTATGCTCTTATGAGTCTTATGCATATTGACATACCGCAACCAAGCGCGCTTCTTTATGCGCCGGGTTTCTACTCTAACTCCCCGACAACAACGACAACAACAACGACACCAACAGCAAGCAAAGCGTATGTTCTCTTCTGTACAATTCCACGTTTCATGTTCGCATATTGAAGATTCGTATATGTTGGAATTGCAAATGTGTTTTGTTTACGAGCAATTCAAGGCGGATGTTGGGTATATACCAACTGGTAGTGGTTGTTGTTGGTAAAAATGACACTGTTTACTATTTATGGTTAGAATTTGGTAAATTTAGGTTATAATTTGTATTTTTTGTATTTTTAATGGAAAGGAGATAAGGAAAAAGGCGGAAAAAAGGTTAAGGGTGGATGAGGTTAGAGAGATAAGTTAAATGAATGATTTTTTTATGATAATAAAGATGTTTGGGAGAAGGAATTGATCATTTGAAGAAATCAAAGAATTATTTGGAAATTAATAAAAATTGGGGAAGAAAATGTGAAGATAGGAACAAAATTGATAATTTGATTGATAAATAGTTTCTTGAAGATGAAGAATATAATAATATAAAAGGTAATGAAGGATAGCTGACACTTCAATGAAGAATATTGGTGGTGATCTTAAAGAATAGAAGATGGAAATTCACCGAATATGAAAAACAGATATGGAAATAATAAAATATTGAAATAATTAGAAGAGGGTTGAAGATAAAGATAATTGACGAAGATGATTTCATGAAAGATGTTATAACATATTCTGGAGGTAACAATTATTAAGGATACTATTTAAGAAGAAACAAATGAACTAACAATTAATAACAAATAAAAGGGAGGAAATCTTAGAAGTAAAAAGATTGGATAAAATTATTATCTATTAGGCTGGAACAAGATAATGAGAAGGAGATTTTGGAAGGTCTGGTTTCTAACAAGACAATTACTATCTGAATATTAAAGCAATGGATGTATTAGGTTATAAATTGACGAAATAAAAGTACAGGGTAACTATTTCATCATTGCAGGAAGTGTTTTGACTGGAACAAGAGTTTGAGGAAGACGAAATGAAAGGAAAATTAAGGGAAGGAAACACTTATTAGAAAAACATGGACTAAATGGAAGAAAACACTTTGGGTTTTTGTTTGGCTTCAATTGTTTGGGAAGCAAAACTTTGAAGAAGTTTAAAAGGAATGGATAATATAAGGTCCTTGAGTTACAAATAAGCCGGAAAATAAAGTTTGGTGTATTTTTATAGAAAGGTGTCATTTGATGCAATAAAGATTATTGTTAAGTTGAATTCGGAAGAGTTTAAGAACATATTGTATATCAATGTTCACTCCTCGTCCATGCGTAGACATAAATTCAAATGTTGAAGCGCCTTCCATCGTGTCTACGTGTGTGGCGGTGCGAGAGGTGCCGTTGGTGGCAAAATAGCGCGAACAAAGCACCCGAGAGTACTCCGAGAAGTGTGTGAGCGCGCACAAGCGCCAACGAAGAAAACCAGCGTGGCATCGTCGGCCGTGTTGGATCGTAAATATCGCACATCGCACGATTCGAAGCATTTCCAAGGCTCGCTTAATATATTTATTATAATATTGCCAGTGTATGGGCGTGCATAAACTACTCCGGTAGCGGGTAGCCAATTTGCAATGATCAGACTCTTCATACTCCGCATTGCAAATGCAGTTATTCCAACTACAACTAGTCCGCATGCGCACAATCAACGCGACAATTATACCTCTAACCTATTTAAAACTAAACTTTTATTTTCTTCGTTATTTTTATTTTTACTAGATTAGTAAAAGTCACTTGTGGTTGTATCTGATCGACACCAAAAAAAATCGAGTCACTAAGCTCTTAATGTGCTTAATGTTCGTGAAATCTCACAAATCGAAAAAACGAAAAGTGCCAGACAAAAGTGCCATCAACTTCTTTTTTGAGGTCTTTAATATCGCTCTATGATTGATGAGACAACTTGACAATTGTATGGGAATGATGAATCCCCGACTATTTGAGATTTAATCTGTGATATCGACCCGAACGATACACAACTCCGATTCGTCTTCTTTCATAACCTCAAATAGCAAGCGGAGACATACAGAGACAAGTGTTGTACATTGTGTGCGGGCAATTGTATAATTCTCGATCTAGATTTGCGGTGATCACACAATCGATGTGAGCTTTACCTTAAGTTGTATTGTTATAGTGATTTAAAGCTGCAACATAACCTCAACTATGATGTATTACATCTAATATCAAAATTTTAAAGTGATGATTAGTCAAATTTTGTTTTCAAAAAAAAGAATAACGGAAAACAAAAAACAAAACAAAAAAACAAAAGAATTGTAACAGACAATAAGCGGGTGAGTGTTGTACTGCATGCGATAATATTTTGGTTTTGGTCCAAGCGAGTAAGTTGAGTGATGACCAACATTAGTAACATCAACCAACCCTCGTGAGTCGCCTGTGGCAGTCGGCTCTTTGTTTCACACCTCCGTGTGCGCGCGTTAATTAGTTTCACCATCTAATTATCGGTGCTACGGACTTTACGCTTTCGTTCGCTCGTACACACCTCCCTTGTGTGGTGTGTGTGTTCGCATCCTCATAAATTACCGAAGGCGTTGGAAGTTGTAAGTTGGAAGTTGCTGGTTTGGATGTTGTGGGCTATTAGCCCATTGTCGGACGCGCTAAGGATTGAAGATCGCAAGCGCGCCCAAGCCCTCCAGCTCAGGCGGTTTTCCTTTTAACATTCAGTGTCGAAATCATTACTTAGGTGTAAACTTGGAAGGCAATTACTGGATCTAATAATTCATTAATTATAATATTCTTGGTAACATAACCTCAAAAATTAAAAAGTACAAAAATTAAAAAAATGTTGAGTTTTTAAGTTGTAAAGCGTTAAATACGTTAATCACATTTATATTTGTAGGTTAGAAGGGTTATAATTGAAGAACATGCAGTGGTTTGAACCATAACTCACGAGGAAGTCAAACACGGTGCGTTTTGCGTAATACGAGGGTTAACTAAGTCAAGATTTATAACGTTGACATCTGAACCAGACTGGTAGATGGTAGATGGTGGCATTTACGGATGTATGGCGTGAATTCATTGCGTTAGGGATCTCATCAACGGTAAGCTCAACCCCTGGTTTTTAAGAGGGTATATTATTTCACGTTTAGTTTGCTCCTTTCGTACTTCGCTCTACAACACCCTAAGAAGTTTATTTTTATTTTATTCCTTTTGATTCCTTATTATTATGATAATCAATGTGAAATGTAAAGTTTGGTGTGTTCTGTGGTTCAATTGCAAACATGTCAAAATTTGCACCATATACACCACTTACAATGGTTCTTAATTTTTTTCTCAGCGGTCATAACAAATGATTCATCAAATCCTTGACACAAAAATTTTAAATTTTAATATTTGATTTCATTTAATTCTAAACGTTTGTATTCAAACATAACCTAAAAATTTTGGTTTAGTTTGGTTTTGATTGACATAAATGTTTGGTGTGTGTGTGTGTTTGTACGAAAAAGAATTTTACGACAGCTAGTAAAACAAATAGATCGAGTGATCGGCGATATATTTCATGGTCTTCCGGTTTTATGAATTTAACTCCTCTTCGATCACTCGTAAGACGGGATCAGCGTTTGGAGTGTTTGGGAGTTGTGGTCTTGAATCGGCTCAGAATTTTTACGTACCATTTGAAGATCTACAGTCTGCTTCCATTGCTGCTGCGAGGACTTTTTACGGCTTAATAATATAGTTTGGGCGAAATTTGCCAGCTTTCGCAACCTCTCGAGAGACGTGGAAATGAACCACGCCTATTTCGGTAACTTTATTATCTCTTGACGTTATTGATGGTTTGAGACACAAGATAGTCAAGATACAAATAGACTTGTTTTAGTATTCGGTTAAAAACTAATTGATTTTTGTAATTTTCGAAAGTTAGGTTAAGTTTTTGATTGCTCGGTTCAAACACTTATTATCTAAATATTAACTAGAACCGAGCCTTGTGGTGTTTTGTTTTTATTTCTTAATGATTTTGTTTACGCTGTTTTGTGTTTTGTTTTATTTTATTTCAAGTGTGCTATGACTCTAGGAGTCCGAGTAGGCTTTGTTATCATTCAGTTGTTTTCTTTTCAGTTCGATAACTAAACAAAGTTTAGTTACAACCCAGAACTTCGACAAGTGAAGATAAACCAATTTTAAAAGTTTCATTTATTGACGCTGGGAGGTGCGGTGAAAAAATGTTGTGATAAAACGCGTTTGCTTTAATTTAAGGTAAGTTTAACTTTCATTTAACTGATTCAGAAATGGTTGTGTGCCCTTTGAAGTAAATTAATATTTAGTTAATATTAACCTGAATTCAAATAAAATTATCTAGTATCGACAGGCTGATGGGTAAAGGAAATTGAAAAACTAAGTATTCATTATGAAACTTTTTCCCCAAACTTTTTCCTCGTGGCGTTGTGTACATCGGTAATCATTTGTCGTTGGCTTTTTGTCGAAAGCTCAAAGTGTGGCGGTTGTGGCGGTCACAACACACACACACACACACATCTCCAACAGGCAACACGCGCTTATTACTTTTAAATTACGAAATAAGTCAACGCGCGACGTGTCGCGTCGCCAACAGCCCGACACGTTGCTGATGCCAACAGGATGACGATCGTTTTTTTATACCTATTTTGTCAAACGTCGCTTCTTTCACAAACGATGGTCAATGCGCTTCAGCCAGCTTTAGCCAAACCAAATGACAGATAATGGTCGGATATGAAACTATGAAACACGTCAAAAGCAACTCGTGCTCATGCTCGTGCTCGCACAAGTAAAACAAAAACCATTATTTACATTATTTACTAATCTAACTCATAACTACAACAAAACATGACGCAACCGATCGTTTTTATTTCAAGTTAAAGACACCACAAGACAATGCTTGGATACTTAGGATTTTTTTCTGATGCTTTGATGACGATGAGGAAGCAATAATCGTACGAGGCACAAGTTACAAACAGATTACGCAATCATTGCGCATCGTTGACTGATTTCTTAAGGTTGCCTTTACATCCGAACATAACGAAGCTTCCAAAGTAGCTACACATCCACAGAAAAACGAGATTAATTCAATCGGATAGATATGACAACGTGAAACATGTAACATTAAACATAAACTTAAATTATACAGTGCAGTGTGTTGTTTGTCGCGTGGTGATCAAAAAATCAGTGCTTTAACAAATAATAAAAACATGTAATGGTCCAATCCATCTTTTAACAGGTCCGTACTAAGATATTGACTTAAGAAAATTATGTATGATGTAGGTATGGAGCGAAGAGGATACAATTCGAACCTGCAAACAATCGAAACACATCGAAAACGTATATCACTGCCATTGGCGATGGCATGACATGACGCTCGACGCGTCAGTAATCCATCACCATCAGATTTAATTCTTCACGGGAGCTTAAGTCCGACTTGGTCGATTTGGTCGAACCACCAGAGTAGCACACCAAACTCTGCACCAATGCACACATCGTTGGATACATCAAAACTTTCAAGACTTCAAAATGATTCTGGTTTCAAGATTTAAATCAAATTATGGATCAAACACGACAAAAATTATGTTCCTGGGTAACACTAGAAGGGGTAATGCATTAATCGATTAAAACACTGACGTGATTTAAGGTTAGAATGGTGGATTTTCAAGAAAATGGAGGTGTTTGACGTGAATGGTTCGTGTTTTCGTTGTTTGACATCAAAGACAAAGCGGCAAGCAACCAACCAATGACTCGTGTGGTCGTTGTGAGCCGTCGATAAGCCTTTTACGCGGCCGCGCGGCAGATAAGTCTCTTAAGATTACGCGGCGGCGCGCAGGTCATCTGGAACACGGCTAATGGTCGACTTCGCCGGGCTCTAATTAATGGTGCTCATGATATCGACGCACGCCTCGATATGACTGCGCCGTGCCCGCACACTCGATAGATTTATGGCGTATAAAACTCCTCCTCGCACGATTTTATACTTTACAATGCTTTTTTGGTTTTACTTTTTGGTTTTTACGAATTAACATCACGTTTTTTTATTTAGGAAAGTCTTTAGTTGATATTTTGGCGGCAAAACAGTTAGGTTATGGTCTCAAGCGTTCAATAACATGTTTATTAATCTGTGATGGCGTCAGAAAAATTTAGGGTTATGGTTGTGGTTGGTAAACTTTAAAAATCTCATTTTTGTTGGCAATTTTAGCTTTTACTGAAGAAGCTAGACATAGGTTAGACACATTTGCCATATGGCAATGCGCAGAGATAATTTGTTAACTTAATTTTACGCTTGTAACAAGTAACGAATGTGAATGCGAATGTTGGAGACTTCTAACGAGTGTGAATGCTCGTTAGAAGTTAAACTTTAGATGATGTTTAGTAGCATGAACGAATAGCGAATCAAATTAAGTGTTATTTTCATTGTGCCATAATTTACGTACAATTATTTAACGTTAATACTTTGATGTGAGAAGTAACAATACGTATATTTATATATATATATATATATATACAAATGTACGACAAGTTTTTGTTTTTTTGTTTGGAAATAATGGTAGATCAACAAAAAACAAAAGTCTGTGAATTTCTTTAATAGCATTTGAAGGTTTTAAGGTTATGTTATACACAAAAAACAAATAATAGAGTGTTTGGGTGTTAAAATATCGTGTGAATGCGACATAAGAACAGCAGAAGTTTTGTAAATGTTCAAATAATTTGAAGGTTAACATTTTTTTACATTTAATATTTGGGTTGTGGGTTCAAATGTTGGTCTACAAACAAAACAAAAACGTGTTGGAAGATGTCTTCCAACCCGCCTCCTTTGGTCCTCTTTTTATATAAACTTAATTATAACACGTAAACTCATTAGGTGTAATGTGGAGTGCAACCGAGAAGTCGATTTGAGGCTGAGGCTGGAAGACATATGGCCCGAGAAGGTGTGCAACGATCTCTTAAACGTTCCCGCGTTTAAGGTGATATTAGTGCGTCCGTGAAAGGGCCGGGCGTGCGGCGAGTCGGTGAGCGGCGCCAGGGATAATTACAGGCCGTGGCAACTGCGATATGATGAATTAGTCGTTTCCTCGCCCGTTTCGTTTCGTTTTGCCGGCGCGTTGGAACTTGATGCGAACAAGCGTGTTGTTGCGCTTTCTGCATTTGCGGCCAATAACGCAGAACGCATAACGGCGTCTTCTTTGTCGACTAGTCGAAACAAATCTTAATTGTCGATGCAATTCTCATTGTGCGCCAATGCACTTGTTGGGTGATATGGCTTTGTCGGCATTGAATGGGTTTGTTCCTGGTTTGGTTGAAGTCTTATTTGGACACGTTTAGATTAGAGTTTAATATATGGTAATGCTCACGGCGATGGAAATATGTTTTCTATCATTCAGTAATTTAAATTTCATTTCTATCCTCCTAGAGACACCTGTGTTATAATACTCAAAGTGTTTTAACATACAATTTAGATTGTAACACACACGTATCACATTTCAGGTTTCTGTGGTGGCTTCCTGTAATTTATAGCACATTTATAGTATTATTTAATATGTTAGTTACAGTATTCACCGGTAGAGGTCAGTATAACCCTATTAAAAGCTTACTTCACAAATGTACTATTGCTTTTTTCTCATAGAGGTCAGAGCAAAAGTTGAGATTATTGGTTTATGAAAGACAATTAAAATAATATATGCTATTTATTAATTACGTTAATTAAATTAGTTAATATTTATTTACAATAATAATTAGTTTTGATATTGTAGTAATTTAGGCAACTTATTATACACACAAAAAACAAAAGATGCATTACAAAGTTACAGCGTTGAATTCATTCAACGGTTACAGCCATAGGTTACAGCGTTGTTACAGTCAACCACCTATAATTTTATTTTTATTTATTGTAATAATTGGCTTTGTAATATTGGTGCTAACTAGTGTGTAAACTAATTAAGAGATAAGTAACAGTAATATCAATTAATTATAAGGTTGATTGCAAGTTAAACGACGTAATTAAATCCAAATTAGTTTGAATTAACTTGGTTAACAAGCCGATCCAAAAACACTGAACCACATTGGAATTTGTGACTTGTATTACATCCTTTTTAATACATTTTTAGTCGTTTGAATCATCAAGGACAGGGACAATGGACAATGCATCGAACGTTCGGTTCGTTCCGGCGTGAATCATTGTCTATCGACTTTTGCGCTCGAGAGAGATTCGAGGTGATTCGATGCAAAAGGAGGCGAAAGCAAGCACGCGCGGCGTCGCTTCCATCGCGTCGCATGGAATGTCAAATGCAGCGCATTCCCCGCATTCGTCGGCCAGCCAGCGTTCGAACAAGCCACCTAGGGGTACAGCAAACACCTGCTGGCGTTCCGCGCGTCCGCGTACTTCATACACGCGCTGTACTAAAAGCGTTACGATTCATACACGTCTTTTAGTTTAATTAATCAACGCACAATTTCAACGAAGACGAAATATCCAAGACTACACGAACTGCATCGGCTCGACCAAAGGCAATTTTACAGTGTAACAGTGCATCAATCGTACAGTACAAAGATGTGGCTGTGGAAGTGGAGGTTGTGTAGCTAGGACAACATCACAATAGGTTACTAGGTCTAGGTATCTAGTACCTTAAGAAGATCGAAAGTTATTAATTGAAAGCTTTATAAAAAGTCACCAAAATGGATTGGGTGATATCCGACGAACTTCAGCTGACTGTGGGTCACGTCGTCGGCTGGGTGAGCGCCGGTGCAATGATCGTCGGTGGTGTCATCCCCTATATTCCACAATATAAACAAATCAAACAAACACAAGACCCAGAAGGTTTCTCGTTGCTCGTCTGTCTTGCCCTCCTCGTTGCCAACACACTTCGTATTTTATTTTGGTGAGTGATGCAAAACATATTTGCATTTACAACCCACACAAAAGTTGTCATAAAACATAACATAAAAACAATTGGTGCATATACACTGCTACTATATTTATAACAATAAATATTTAATTTTTGTATTGTTGTTCACAGGTTCGGTAAACATTTTGAATATCCATTGCTGATACAGAGTTTAGTGATGAATTTCACAATGTTTATGATGATCCATTTGTGTGTAAGTGTCCGGAATAAGAATGAATTGATGCAATCAAGACAACGCATTTTCACAGGTATTTATTTCTCTTAAAATTAAGAAAAAACAACAAATAAAGTGACAACTAAATATTTTGGTGTGCATTTTCTTTATCTAATTGTCTAATATGATAATTAAAATGTTTATATGATTACAAAATTTAATTGTTTTTATATTGGTGGATGTGTGCTACTTCTTACATTTTTGTTGGTTTTTGGCAGCTAAGCCCCGTGAAGTGGTCAGATTGCTTCAGACAAAACCTCCACGCTCCTCACATAGTATTTGTGGTAAATTTTATTGCTTGCACTAATTTCTATTCTTAACTGTTTACTAACGATTTTTTATTGTTATTAATGTTTGCCTTACGTGTTCGTTTCATTTGCCAAAGCACTGCCAAGAAAGTGTTTTAACGTTTAAAGATCATAAAACATACAATTTTTAGGTTAGGTTCACATTAAGTCAGACAACATGTAGAAACATTCTTGTAATTTTTTAACGCAGTATTTTAGTAAATTAATTGTTATAAATTTGACGTTTAATCAATATTAGCAATGAAACGAATACTTATAAGTAATTTTTCTTATTTGTATATTATTCAATCAAGAAAAGTAAGTTATTGATCTTGAGTACTTGAAACATTTTTGTAGAATTGATTAACAGGTGTTTCAATAGTATGTTCATTAGTTAATAATCAAATAATTGTATTGATTCATAGATATTCTTATCTTATAAAAAGCAAATTGATTGAATTGTGTACAAATTATCATTTTAATCATTTCAAAATGCATCATTTCACACATATCTTACTCACTTCCACAACGCAAAACTGTTTCGCTTTGTTGTATTACTTTACTTTATTATTTGCTTACAACCTCAATGTCAGTGCACTTTAAAACAAAAATAAACATACTTTCTTTAATATCAGTGACTCATTCACAATCCTATTGAGTTCTGATAATTTTTTAAAGTAATCATTAAATATATAAAATTCGAGGTTAAACACAGAGCAGTTAAAACCGAAAAAATGATACCGACATTTTGTAAATTCCTGTGTTCATTAATATTGGTTGGCTCTTTATTTTAGTTTTTGCACATTTTGCTTTGTTTCTAAATTTATCTAAATATTTGTGCACTTCAAGGGGATTTTTCGGAATATATTTTTAGAGCACCAGATGAAAATTAATGATGAGCCTTAAACAAAACCTCCGGAGTGTTTTAATTGACTTTTAAAGCAGCAGCTTTGTCATAATGTCACCAGACTCATCACGCAGTCGTTGTGTTCCATCATGAATAAAACAACATTTTAATTAGACTTTCAGCAGACTTTTAATATGATGAGACATTCGTTCGTATACTGCAGTACAATGGCAGGGGTTTAGCGGTATTGGTTGTAGAGTTATTTGGGGGTTTAAAGCCATCAATTAATTTTGTTTGACTTTACTTTTTAAAACATTTACTTGATTTGATTGACTTTGTTATTGCACTAAACTCATTGGCTCATATTTTATTCATTTTGATTTAATTAAACTTACACATAACTAAAGTTTCGTGTTTTAAACAATTTATTTATAGATCTAGATGCGAAATACTTTTGGAACTGGTCGGACTTCCAATCTTACGTCGACTGTATGCTGTGCTTCACAATAGTCTCCTCAGCGTTGATGTACTTTTTTGTTGGGTACATTGTCTTCGTAGAGCTGGTGGGCTTCATGGCTGTTTTCACTGAAGCGATGCTTGGTACACCGCAATTGGTGAAAAACTTTCAGAATAAAAGCACTGAAGGCATGAGGTATGTTGATTGTTATTTATGTTTTTGTTTTGTTTATTGTATGCAACCGAGTATACACTATGCAGAAATTTAAAGAAATACATACATATAGAATAGTCACCTAAGAATGATTCTTTAGACAATTTTATATTGATTTACTTTTTATTATTATTTTAAATTAAATCGAATACATAATAATGAATATGTTTATGTATTTTTATATTTGTGAAATTTATGACAAGAATAATGAAATTTGCGTTTTATATCATCAATAAGGGCGAAACCACTTTCGTAGCAAAGTCAACCTCTAAACCACTCCCTGGTTTTAGGGGTTAATATAATTTTTTATTCACGGTTGTCACATTTAGTATTCTATGAATAAAATACCATGTGGTTTAAGTTTGATAAATAAAATTAAACTAATAAACCCTAATTAAAATTAGGAGAGACAAATTTGAACTAAACTAATTCAAGGTTACCACACTTTCCTACTAATTAACTAATTAATTTTAGCCATATTGTATGTAAACAGTAAAAGTCATTATAAATAGATAAATTAAAGACATTCTGTCTTCGCAGTTACATCGCGGTCAAGGTGACCCAAATTGAAACTGATTTCTCGCTTTCCTCCATTCGCCCTGTTCGCACCCTATACCTTAATAAACGTGTTGATCACTGTCGGATTCTAGCATTTGGGCACGGCAGTACCCAAACCAGTTACCTAAGCAAACACAAACTAGAAATCGATATATCCACCCAATGTGGTGGATTTTTGCTTTCAAATACAATTAAATTAAATATTTAATTTTGTAATAATTTATTATGTTGTTGCTATTCACGTTGCTACATTTATTTCATTGAACGTGTTTTTGACCCTTCGCACAGCAACAACGCTGTTAGCTTTACTTTGCTACCAGAAAAGCAAGCCTGCAAGCCTATTTTTATCAGCTTATCTGTCGCCTATGATTATGTGACGTCGGAAGCGTGACCTTTTCAAAGTTCAGCTTAACAAATCCCGGCAAAATCCACTCACTGGAAAAGGAGTGTTGTATTTGGTTTGTTTGACACACAAGTCAAGCAATGATAGATACCGATAATAATCATAGTTTTTAAACTGTTTAATAAACAAAACAGGTTAATGTGTTGTTGTTTTGTATTATTTTGTAACATGTTATTATACTAGATTTTATTGTTTTGAGGTTACATTTGCATTAATAGTGAATTAATGACAACCTAATGGTATTTGAATAATTTACCGGAAAATGATAAGATTGTTAGAGTGATTTAGCAATATTTATATATTTGTTTTGTTTGCCACGCGTTTTATGAGATAACAAACAGTTATGACATTTAATTCAATATTTACCATGACTAAAGTATACATTTCATGTTAATCTGTTTCCAAATATTTGTGTAATATTGAAATTAATTATGGATCTATTTTATGGTTGCTTGCTTATATTTTACATGAAAACACAGAGTGTGTTAGTATGAAGCCATACAAATGGTTAGCGAATTAAAATCCACGTTTTTTGCAACTCATGTCAAGTAAAAAGTTACTCAATTCAACGTTAAGAAAATTTTCCATATACTTCTAGGTGCTACTGCGATAGGCAACTTATTATACAGCAATTTTTTTTGTTAGAAATACTATAGGATAAACATTTAATAATGATGTTTCTTTCAGCATATCAATGGTAGTACTTTGGACGTGTGGTGATGTCTTCAAAACAACTTATTTCTTCCTGCGCCAGGCGCCACTCCAATTCTGGATCTGCGGCATGCTGCAGGTCACCATTGACTTATTAATCCTAATGCAGGTGTACATCTACCGCTGCAACGACGAGCCACAACGGGTGCGCTCGCGTAGGGGCGATTGAGTAGTTATCATCTGGACACATGACACTGAGGAGGGCAAGACACAAGAACAAGAGCAACGAGATTCCATTGCAGCGTCGAACGGTGGCGCCACAAGCGATCTACCCGCCATACCTGAAGAACGCGTTCGTTTCCTGGGTTGTGGGCCACACGACGACGATGCGTCGGTAGACCGAGAGGGCGAATATTACTTCCGTCGGCCGGATATTTTGGCAAATCCGGCCACAATCGCTGAGGTTGAACCGCAATTTAATAAATGCGAATCTGCGGTTATTGCCGCAGATACGGACTGTAACAATGTTACAATGGACAGTGTTATTGAAGTGAACGTGCAAGTGCACGCCGAAAGTGAAGCGCCTACCATTGTCGCCAATGGTACGAGTAATGGCACCGCTATGGTGTTAAAACCAAGCGGTAATCGCGTTCACGATGTGAACAACGTGAATAATGTGAACAACTTCCATAACAACAATATGGTGGCGCCTTCGTTTATGCGCAAAAAGCCACCGCAGCATGTTAGCGTGCTGATACATCGACACACGTTATGACGCGATTTTGGTTACGTCTGTGATCGATTATATTCTTATATTTTACCCCAAGTCACAATTGTAATTACTTTTGTATTACGAGTGACCATTTTATTGCAAAGCTCAGAAACGTTTTTAAATAAAAATCAACTCATTGACGTTTTTGAGCATGCGCACTGGCGTATAGTACTAACAAGATTTCAATTTTAGGCGTTTTAAGTCTCACTAGTCCATTATCAAAGTTTATTTTGGAGAAATTTTAACTTTATTTTAGATATCAAATTATATATAGTCAATAATACCAACTAATATTTTAGTTAATACTATCTAAAACAATTTTATTAGGTTAGTTTGATTTAATTATTTTAAGTTATTTTAAAATTATGAATCTTTAAACAATATATGCAACCAAACCATCACTTAATAATGGTACATATAGTCGAATCGCTTAGGCTTGATTTATCGGTGCCAACATTTTTGTGTTACATATTCATTATTGTGAATTTGGCTATATGTACAGACCACATAAAATGGCCGACTAACGCCGAAGTATCACACAAAAATAGGAGTAGGACAATAATAAGTCAATTTTAAACATTTATCATTTCATAATCATGTGTTGCATATGTTGTATTTGTCTAGAACAAATTCTAGTCTTGAAACATTACAATGAAGATGATTTCCTCCCACCTAATGATTAAATGTGTACAATTGTGCATGTTCGGGTGTTAAATTGCGATAAAAGATTGTTATCTAAGCGCACTAACGAATTTAGCAATTACAAGCATGTTATAGACATGTTGTTAACTCTAAAACTAAAGATACCTAATGAAAGTAGTTAGTTTAGTGAATGTTTTGTATAATTTACTGTAATCACTAATAATGTTAAGTGTTATAGTAACTTGTGCAAAACATAACCTAAAAGTTACAAGGTACAAGAGTACAAGTGCAAACAAAGTAAGGACTAGCAGTTGTTAAAATTTTCAAAACTATTGATGGTGTTGATAATCATTAGAGCATTTTGCGTGAGTTACAAGATGGTAAAAACTTAAATATCACTACTATTAAGTAGAAAACATCGTTAACTGGTTATTACTGGTGCTAATTATAATTTTTACCTAAACATTTTTGTTTGAATGATCACATTGTGCAATAACGTCAGAAATATCATGAACGAAAGCAAATTTTTTGAACCAACAAAAGCAATATATTCAAATATCTTTAATTGCGCATCAGCGTGGTTTATTGCGAATTATTTGAAATTGAATTTAAACAAAACATTGTTGATGTATGTTGTAAAAGTAAGAATAAGTGTTAGCGGAACAAATTGTAACGAATTTGAATCGACGAATCAAGTCGTGAATACGAAAAGTAGCCATAGAATAATTAGATAGAATGTTTCAAGAGAATTAAACGAACAAACAATTTAAGAAAAAGAGATAAACAAAACAAATCTATATATACATACATATTATATGCAAGTCTTTTGCGCAAATCTGCCTTGTTATTGACATAATTGACATTATGGTGATCGTTAGATAGCTGAGTGTAATTGATAAATTGATAGGACCATTTAAACAAACCAATTGATAGTATTATGATTCAAGTATTATGAATGATGATGGATACGAAAAGGTTAAATCGAAAAGAAGTAAGGACTTGAATAATCAGGATATTCAGTCGTTTTGGGGGTTAGGATTTAGGCAGATTGCAAAAACAGTCTTACGATGTAAAGAGGAAAACTTGTGTATTGTTTTGAAGGTTTAAATATTATCACAAGAAAGCAATAACTATTTTAGAGTTTTTGGCAGCCATTCTGTTTATGGTTTGAAGCAATACACAAGGTTTATTGAAATTTTGCGAATTGAAGTGAAGAAATGAAATGATGTGATTCCAAATTAATTGCACTTGTGTTAAACTGTCACAAATTGTACCTAATTAATGATGGCTTATATTGCTTATTATTAATTATTGAACAAATTCCGTTGAATATTTTGTGAAATGTAATTTTGAATGTGTAAATGTTACACAACGCTTCCATAGTAAGCGAAAGCTGATTAATTCCTATTCGTAATTTTGTGATTTAATTAATTAATTGATTAATTAAGTACTATGTAAATGGGATTTGTCATTTTTGATTCTAAAAATTTGAAGTTTATTGATGATGTGTATACTATTCGCATTTTTTATTTCAGGCAATATTTTTTAATGCCAAATAGTCTTCTAATCTTCTAAATTTGTTTAGATTTGTATATTACTTAAGGATGAAGCAAGACGAAATGTAATACTAATGAATTTATCAAATATTAAATTTCCAATGTTCAAAAAAAACATCAGCGAAGTCTTTGAGATTAACGTTAAAGGATTTTGTTGATGTCTTTTTCGTTTCATCGTTTACGATGTTCATTATGTAAAATATATAAGAAATGTTGCCATTTAGCGATGTATAATTAAGGTACGAGTGGGATATACAAGAATCAGTAATATTTTAGTTTTTCCTAAAAAAATTTCGCATTTATTTTCGTATACTGTATGCGACGGAAGCGCACAGACGAAATATTATTGATTCGTGTCTGGTTTCCACTCGGTAGTTATGCATAATAAATGTTTTATTTTGAACTAATATTTTATTTTAGTGCATGAATTACAAACATTACACATAACACCGTTTAATTTAATATTATTAGTTTCCGAACATCTTCATCATAAGCTGTGGATAATGCTGAAACTCTGCTGAGAACTAAACGTTATCAATCGTAATCTTAACAAATCAGTGCGTTTCATTTATTAATCCTTATTAGACAATCCTCAATGTCTATAATATAATCTAACTCATCGTATTTAACTTAAATTTCATTTGTTTACATTAACTATCCGCATCAAACAAGACTTTAACAGTGTTCACTAACTAACCGTATAACATCCAATAATACATGTTATGTCTCACGTCTTGTCGATTGTCCAAACGATTAATCAAATGCCATTAGATTAGCAACCGAACACATACTTAACACAACTTGTTACTTCGAACTCGTAAATCGGTCATGCCTCGTGCATGAATCGCAATTGAATTGATTTCAACATACCACAATCACAACAAAAGTTGAAGAACAATGACGACCCTATAACATTTAACTTATTTATTTATGCATTTGCGTCATAATGTCATCAAAATGTCATACTTATTACCGCTGTCGATCCATATAAACCAATATAAAGTTTATAAGGCTACAAAAAGTCTCAGTATGTTTATATTTTTATTTTGTTTGCACAACTGATAAACAACTCATACTAATAATAACCAAAACAGAAGATTTAAACACAAAACATAACCAAACATAACCAATAAAATCCAATGCCTACGAAATAAAATCTCATGCAATGAAATAAAAATAACGAAATGTGTTGAAGAATATTTAAATTGTCAACGATTGTTATGTTTTGCGTGTTTGTATTGGTAATTGTTTGGAATAAAAAAAAACGTAATCTACGTAATTAAACTAAAAGGTTTTTGTTATTTGACGTCTGTGACCCGAGCAAAGTCCACTCAAGCCCTGTTGTATTGTTATTCTGTTTTTACATTTAACTTTTTGTGTGTGTGTACTCGTTTGATTCTTTTTTGCAGCGAGGGGTTTTGTTGATTTTCAGAGTAAAGATGTAGAGAGTAGTGGAGTATAGAGTCAATTTTTTACTGCAGTTAGAGCGTGGTTTTCTCGAGTTGTTTACTTGCAATTACTCCATGTCTTTTCTTTGTTATTTTTTGAGGTTATGCACAATATTCATTCGTCATTCTAAGCACCGCAGGATATTCAGGATTAAAGTTCAGTGCTCTACGTAAACGTCACAGCTTTTATTATTTGTTCAGTTTGTGGTAATCTTTATATCGTTTTCAAACTGAGACAATTTTAACTTTTTTGCGTACGTACACAAAGAATAAAATAATTATTTTTAAATTTTTATATTTTGAATTACTGATTTTGATGAAATACTATACTTTTTCTAGTTGTTTTGAAAAAAAATATAGGCAACTCAATATACTCTAAAATCAAAATTTTGAAATTAAATATTAAAATATTTGTGTTTTGTTGGTTGCATTCTTACCCACTGTCATCACTACCAAACCCCCACCAAACAAACCCTTCTTGCCGCCGCCGTTGTCGTCATCGTCCTGCCACTCGAGTCGTGGCATCGATCGGTTGTCGTTTTCAGTACTGAACAGTACACCGTCGCGTCCCGCCCGCTGCACAACTACCGTTTTGCCGCCGCACTCGTTGCAAAGCTCTTGCCCGTCTGTGTTATCGCCCGCCCGTCGTGATTGGGAATCGAAAATCAGTGCGGACTAGCCCCGGGGGCGCGAGGCGATCATCCAGCAGGGCGGTGGACTGTGAGATAAAACACCAAATAAAATTAAATCATAGTTACCCTAAAATTTAAGAAAAACAAACATTAAAAACAAAGAAATCAAATTCCGTTTTCAGTTCTTCATTGTTACAAATATTTTTTCGAATAAAGAGAAAACAAATAATCGTGAAGTGAAGTTATAAAGTTACAAACATTTAACGTTAAGAGGATAATTAAAATCAGTTTGACCGTTCGGACTCGCAACTGTTTCTAGTCTCAATAAACAAGACTGTATTGTAAGTAAATAGTAAATATTATTGAGTTCAATTAAATTATCATATATTTATCTAGAGTAGTCGATGTTTTGATATTAAGATCAAGCGAAAATGTTGTAGTGGGATGTTTGTAATTGGATTATATTTTATTTGAAGGCTTAGATTTTCAATCATGTTTGACAAACATTGTAAACAAAAAAAAACAAAACAAAAATAAGTAAAATATAAATACCTAAACAAACAATATGGTTGTGTTGACAGAGATACATAAACAAACAAATGTGAATGCTAAGCAAACGCAGAATGAAACAAAAAACAAGCATCAAAGGTCACAAAACAATTTTTTTCAATTTGTAATATAATTTAATTAAATCTCTTTGCAAATTGAAGATAAATTTGAATATAAAGTAATGGAAATTGTTATTATTGTAAAAGTTTGGCCTTTTTGGATATTGTAACGAGTTGTGAAAAATTTTCCCGAGGATTTAATGGCTTAAGTCTTACACGAAACATTCATATTTTTAATGATTTGTAAAAGGATCTAAACGATGACGTTGATGACAAATTGCGAAACATTTTTTGTGACGTTTTTCATTTGGGTTTTATGTTTTAGACTTTAATCAAAGTCTGAAACGTTTAAATCTTCTAGGCTTTTGCACCGCACGGCACAAAACACGCACAAAAAACAAAAAATGGTTTCATCCCTCGGGGGATTAACTAAATGTAAGATCATTTTTCTTGCGTTTTATACATATTATTAAAAATATTAGAGAGAAACCAGAAATATTTTATTTTATTTGTTGAACGTTTCATTTTAGTAAGTTTTGGTTAATTTTTAGTTTTTTATTAAAATTGTTTGTCATAAACATTTTTTGATATTTTAATTAAAACTAATAGTTTTGTGTGTTTTAGTGCAAAATATTTGATTGAATGGATTTTATCTGTTTGATAAACGATCAATAAATTCTCATAAGCTGTGCAGTTTATTTTAAACATAAACTAAACACGTGTTGAATTTAAAACTAACTAAAGAATCATTTCAGTTTATAAAGTTCAATTTGCACGTGTTGGCAGCTATTATCCACAACAAATAACGAAGCAGTACATCTACAAACTTTGATTGTTTTGCTTCGTCTTAAACAAATCATTCAGATGGTTAACTTAAGTTAACAAAGTAGTTATAAACGTGACCTAAAAAAATACAACAAATAAAATTATTGATCAATCAGTACAAAAACTAAAACAATCTTGTAATGGTATTACAATAAAAATTAGAATCAAATACAAATCTGCGTCACTCAAAATCTTACGTAATTTCATGCAGATGGATTCATAAGATAGTGACAGGGTTGTAAACACGCCAACAGTAAACACGCATAGTGCACACAAAAGCAATTCTAATTGATTGAAAATAATGCACTCAACATCACTCACTACACTCAGTACGCTCTCAACTCTGAACTCTACATATTTCTATACTAGAATACAAAATGAAAGCCTTAAATGAAAACATGAAGCAATGCTTTTACATGTTTGTATGCAAGTATGATCAATTTATTGATACTTTGATACAATATCTATATGTCTACGTTGTTAACTAAAATGCAGAACAGCACAGCGGGAGATGAATGGAATAATTCAATAATAAAGTAAAGTAACTACTGAAATGTTGCATGTTTCATCAATATTGCAATTTTAATTAATTTAAAACGCGTAGGATGTTGTTGGCGTTATTTATCATTTATGATTTTTATAATGTCAATAAAATAAAAACAAAAGATAAAAATTGATGTGGAAATGAAGTATTTCATGGATAAACCATAGTTTGGTTACTTCAAAACAGTAATAACTAAAAGCATATTAGAAATATGAACATTAATGAGAAAAAAACTTTCTTTATAGGGAGGAGGAAAGTCTACGAAAGAAAGATAGTCTTGAAAAGAGAGAGTGTCAAAGAGAAGATAGATAAGGAACAACATATGTGGTGGAGCGTCTTTGAAAATGGGATCTTAGAAGGAGACATTTCTAAGATCCCAGTTTCTAAGAGCCAAAATATTAATAAACATTGTAAAACATAGGCATATTAAAGATAAAAAGCATCTTTGCAAGAAACGACAGGTTCTATGAATTACCAATTGTTCCTTTCTTCATAATATATAAAAATGAATTAAATCAAATATAAACTTACTGATGTTTTTATTGACAATTTCCCGTTTTATTAAAAATGTAAAATCTCAACCATATATTTGATTTTGTGTCAATTTTTCTTTGATTTTTACTTCTATTCATACATTCTCACAATTTTCTTGGTATTCTGTTTCCAACTTTATTCATTATTTGGTTGTTCAACAAATATTTTAAGCTTTGAACCAAATTTGTATTTCTTCTATCTGAACATAACCTAGAAATAATAAAATGTTATATCAAAATAAGCCAAATCAAATGAACGATATCATGACGTGATTTTATTGGAGTGATATTTACCGATAGCTGCGCTGCGATGAATGAGTGCATCCATGCATAGGTGGACAAGTGGACAAAGTGAAGACCGATAGATAGGAAAGCGCGAAATGAATTCAATTGAATAGGAATATGCGAATTCGAGAATCACGGAATCGGAGAGCCAGCATCAGAAATGTAGTTTTAGTTTGTTATTTGATTTTCCAATCTAATATTCGAAGCGTCAGCATTGCACCATGCTCGAAAACATTGGCGCACAACACTACTACAGAATATCCCTGGAAAATGATTGAGTTGGGCGTTACAGTTGATTGAAATTCCTGGAAATATGCAAAACGTAACAACATTGCACACATACATACAATTCAATTACATAAATGTACTACCAATAAAATAATGAAATATTAAACTGGTCAGCAAATATTACATTTTTAATCAATTACAACTCCAAGCAACTCCAAGTTTCTGATTACTTTGTTTGATGTTTGTTATAGGCAACTTCAAATGCATAAAAACTTAGGTTATAAATGTGTTAACGTCAAATAATGACGTTTGACATCAAATCAGTTTTAAATCATTACGAAATTATCGTTATTTATAAATTTTCTTTCACTCACTTCATTATTATGCTGATTTCATATTTGCCCTTGCAATAGATTACCAATTAAGTTATTTACTCATTAGTAAGCTTTCAGTGATGTTTGAAGTGCAAATAAATAGAATTACTAATGGAGCAATTTTCATTTGTAAACAAGCTAATGATGCGTTTCAAGAGTATTAGCATGGAACAAGAATATCTTAATTGGTAATTATTACTAACGTTTTCGAGGTAACGTAACATCAAAATCATATTTTACATTACAATCTAAATATAAACGAGAATAGATTCGTATCTTGAACTATTTATATCCACAAACCTGAGAAAACTGAACAAAACAAGTTTTCTTGCATATTTTTCCCATTACTTCTTACAATGGTTATCCCGAGCGCCATTCATAACATTTGTGTGTGGTTAACGTAGTAATCAATTTTTTTGATGATGGTTTTTATAATTTTATTATGACGCTCGTACGTTTATGGTTATGAATGTGATTCATGTGATTGTTAACGAGTTTAATGACTGCGATTAGCTCGACTTGTGAATTGACGAGTTTTACTTGACCGACCGTTGGGGGTTCATTTAGTGGAGTTTGTTTTCAGAGTTGACAGATTGCAAGGGTAAAAACCTCGCTTGCGCGTCGCCGTCGTCGATCTCTCGCATTAATTCACGCCACGTATACTTGGGCGACGCAAGCACGCAGGACGAAGGACGCAAACGTGTCGATTTGATTAGATTCGTGTAGATTCGGGAATGTGTACGAAAGGGCGGTGTCCTTTAATGATACAGCATTAATTAACCGAGCAGTCGGAGGGCTAAAACAGAAAACAAACAGAAACAGTACACAAATAAATAGTAACACGTCAAAACAAGTTATAAAGTTGAGAATTAAGTCAAAGAATTATCACAAATTGGTGTATGTGATGACTTTTCAGACTCAAAACCTAAAACTTTTATTTGTATTAAGCTTTTAATCAACTATAACCTCAAAGTACGTTTTCTTGTTTGTTTTGATTTAACAAATTTTTTTTCTTTTGTTTGTTTTGTTTTGTGCAAGCTCAAAACCAGGAATACATTTTATCCAACTACCAACTAGTTTGGACTTTTCTACGAAAAGTCGCAACTTTCCACTTAGGATTTGCACAATACTCGTAAAACAGAATACACAAGTATAGCACACAAACGTGAAATAAAAAGCGAAATATTCTACGCATTTGTTTTCCAGAATTTATTTTTACCTAAAAATGTAAAACGATATTTTTGATTTCAAACCTAAAACAAAATTAATTTACAGCCCAACATAAAAATCGATATAAATTGTAAACGTCAAGTCTATTAGAAAACATTAATCGCCACCATAAAAGCCGAAAAACACCCAGTTCAGTATGCAGTGTTCAAACGTTTCACCCCTTGCGGATGAGTGTAATCGACGATGACGTGCCCACCTTCATTCAATGTATGTGAGATACAATGCGCAGTCGATATGAATGAATGGCGGCGGAACGGCGGCAGCGACGGTGGCTGAGAATGGTATTATGAATAGGCTTCCATGCTTCCGGGGATTGCCCACCTCTCATGCAGCTCGTCGAATAGAAAATGGAAGCGCTGCAACAGAAAAAACCAAAAACGTGCTTGGCGAACGTTAAAATCAATTTATTTCTCATTAGGTGCACACTCTTCTTTCGCCTAAAAAAAGAAAGCATAACGCAATTTAGTCGGTTTACCTTTTACTCCTCTCTTCTATGCACAGCACAGCACAGTTTCCATTTTTTCTTGTTGAAATTTATGCTTTATAGCGTATTATTCAAGATGATACTAAAATTACACTTGTAAAGTAAAGCTTTTCACAAAGCTTTTTCCGTGCAAGTTTACAAGGAACACGTAAAAAGTGAGGTTAGTTTTTAGAGATAACAAAGTAGGTGTTTAGTTTAAATTTGTATTAATAGATGGCAGTTCAATACTACACATTTGTAAATTATTTAAAAAAAAATTCATTTAACTAATAAATTGAAGAGTAAATGATATAAACTTTATCAAGTATTAGATTCCTGCGTAAAGATTGATAATGATTGTGTGCATTTATAGCGGGACGTGGGTGGTGAGAGTGATATAAAAATAGAATTTTCCAATTTGTGGAAATTGTAACTCAACGTAACTTGGCGAGTTATTGCTCTATTTCGAAAGCATCACACCTCATTGGTGAGACATCGACATGTCGTCGATAACCGCGTGAAAAATTGATATCTAATGCTATCAAATGCATCCGTTTGAATGTACGTAGATAAAAATAGATGTCAACAATAAAAATAAAGCGATTAAAGTGAAAATCGATACGAAAACGGTAAAAATATCTTTAAAAGTTACATTTCTTTGGTTCTTTAACAAAATTGTATATCTATAAGCTTGAAACGCTATAATAATATTTAACTTTGCGATATTTACTTCTCATTGTGTGTTTTGGGTTGTCTACTACAAATCATTTGTCGTTTTCTTATTAAAAACATAGAAATTAGGATTTACAACGAAATTATTGAATAACTATTTAAACAAATGATATTTATAATTATTTTTATGTAATATTTTATTTTACACACATTTTTGGGCAGAAAATATTTTTTGCTGAAAGTGCATTACTGGTTGCCTATAATAAAACCAAATTCCTAGTTGAAAACTTCCGGAAACTAACTTTTCAGGCTTAATTAACATCTTGTTATTCGTGCAATTTGTATAATTCTGCCTACGTCTTTACTCCCTAACCGGGTACACGATAGTAAATTGTTTCAAATTTAGTTTTGTCTTTCGTTTTGTGTCTGCTTGCACCACCACCTTTGCAATCCCTTTGGGAATATGGTGCTTCTTCTCTTAGATTTAGTTTGGCATGCTGGGCACGTGGCACGTGCGACACAAGACTAAGGAATTCAGGTCCTTGCAGTTTCTCAACTTTCTACAAAGGCAAAATCCATTAAATGTGCTGGCAATTTGGTAATTTGAACACAAAACGCACACGCGCAAGCAATCTTTGAATCTAACACTAACTTAAAGCGTGGGGTTCATAAGGGGGTGTAAAGGGCGGAAGTCTAAGAACATGTTTGTCTATATGGTGTCTTCCTTAATCATTGTCAGCAATTTTACTATTTAAACCTATGGAAATTTTATGCATCGCCTTAATGTTTGCAACTTTATCTGCTTATTCAGCATTTTATGACATAGTAGTGATTTAAAATTTTTAAATTTGAAAAGATTACTAATAAAATATAATTTGTGTGTTTTAGATCAACAAAACCTCATAACCTAAAATCAAAATGTCGTCAAGATCCAAAGAAAAAATGACAGCGATGTTTCGTAAAATCTTCCGATCGTCTTCAAAAAACGACGAAGGACCTAGCAAGCCATTACCGTCTGGTAGTGGTTCACCAGCTCGCCGCTTGCTACGCGGTTGTCGTGACAGCGTCTCACCAGCGCCACCAACCGGCAGTCCAGCGTTCAAAGCACCCACAAGCACATCTACCAGCAAAAGCAAAAAACCTTCCCTGGAAGAACCGCCAGTCAACAAAACCGTACGCGCACGCCGTCTAATGAAAGAATTCAAAGATCTACAAAAACTGCAAGCATCCAAACCCGATCCAGTGTTCACCGTCGATCTGGTCGACGACAATCTCTTCGAATGGAACGTGCGCGTGCACAAACTTGATCCCGAAAGTGATCTGGGCAACGATATGAAAGAATTAGGCATTTCGCACATACAATTGCATCTCACATTCCCCGAAAACTTCCCGTTTGCGCCGCCATTTATGCGCGTCATCACTCCACGCATTGAAAAAGGATTTGTAATGGAAGGTGGCGCTATCTGCATGGAACTGCTCACACCCCGTGGCTGGGCAAGTGCCTATACAGTCGAAGCAGTCATTATGCAGTTTGCTGCGAGTGTTGTAAAAGGTCAAGGGCGTATTCAACGCAAAGCAAAGGGTCAGAAAGGTTTTTCTAAACGTTCGGCGGAGGAAAGTTTTCGATCGTTGGTAAAAACGCATGAAAAATACGGATGGGTAACGCCCTCTTTAGCCGACGGGTAAAACTAGATTTTTTTGACACAAAACATTTTTATATGAACTAATGAAAGTAAACAATAATTACACAATGACACAGTGTAATTGGTATGAAAATAAATAATTTTGAATTTGAATTGAAACAAATAAATGTTTAACGTAGGCAACACAAAATACTCAACAACAAAACAAAACAGGGTGGATAAAACTAAAACAAAAATTAAAACAAAATCAAATTAAAAAAAACAATAGAATAAACACAATAGAACAAAATTAAACAAAAGAACCTGTGTAATAATATTTGTAATCATGTATTTGATGTTTATGTAAACCAAAACAAATGCCATTATCGTATGTTGTAGGATTTTAAAGTTTAAGGTTAGTTTTGTATTGTTTTGTGTTCATTTCGATTTTAAAATTAGTGTGATATTTGATTTGATGTATAGTCAAAAAGAAAAGACTGTCAAAATTGATGACATCTTAAATTAAATAAATCGAAGTGCTGATATAATTAGTTCGATTTTAACCGTCCATTATATTAAATTAATTAGTTCGCATAGTTTTGAGTATATTTGATGGATATTTACAAAATTGACTATAAATAACAAACAAAACATCAAGATACGTGTGTGTTTGAACGGCCATTTTATATTTTGAAGTTTAAAGGGAAACCTAACCACAAATCTAACCAATATTCGTCTTAAATTGTAGATAGGCAATTAGCGCAAATAAAATGATAATTTTTATGTGAAAACATTAAATGTTATTTGTAAACATGGCCGAAACTGGTTTTGACTGGTTAGGATCTTCAGTGATGATTATTTATGTTTATATCACAGTTTGTTGTGTTATTAATAGACAAAAGATAACACGCAACTTGATAAATAGTTACAACAAAGCGGAAATCTGTAATTTAACGCCGAATTTTATTTGGGTTTTTATAAAACCATTCACTTTTGTTTTGTTTTGTTTTTAATATAAACAAAAATAAATCAAAATAAATAACCAAAAATAACCAAATATTAGACAATTAAAATTAATATATATGTAGGAAAGTTATTTTTATATTGGCTTGCTTTTATTTAGTAAATATGTAAAATAAGTATCAGTATTATTTGGTTAAACTTAGGTTATGTTATTGAAGTAAATTGAAGTAAACATGATATTGTGCCAATATACATTAAACTGGGCTCTGTAATTAAAATAATTCCGAAATACACAAATTTAGGTTATAATTACGAAAATGTTGTTTTTATTCTAATGTAATTGCTTTAAAACAATTTTAATGATGAGATGTGATGTTTTAGGTTATAAGTGAAGAAATAGAGCCCAAAAAGTAATGTCATTTGTATTTATGTCATAATAAGTGTCTTGAAATCAAACAAATACAAAAATCATCGATTAATAATGTAGGCAACAATAATTTAATAATTTACGTTTACTTATGAACTAATGAATTTATAGGTTAGTTAACTTAATTAACTTTTATGTTGTTGGGTAGTTGTTAAATTATTGTTGCTTGTTAAAAATAACTTCATTCGTGTGTATAGTACATATTCTACTAGCTAGCCAATCAGAGACGAACGTCTAGATGAGTCGTAATACTTCCTAATATTCATTACAAACTATTACATATATATCGATGTTGAATCATTAATTAATATGTACGAATGTAAACACAATTGCTACAATTATTAGACAATGTTTAGTTTTTTCAATATTTTTGTTTAATGTTGTTTATTTTTAGGTTATGTGACAAAAGTGATATTTTTGGTTTATAATTATTATTATGCATTTATGATATTGATATATTATAATAAATGTCTACCAACATTCGACATTTAAGTTTTTTCTACTTTGCAAATGTTGTGACAATTTTTTGATTTTTTCAGATTAAGTTATGGAAAATTGCTAGTATCTTCTCACCATATTATCCAATTCTCACGTTCTAATTTTTAAATTACAGCTAATGAGTTACTTTTCAACGTATGACCAAATTTGAGACACAAAACATCCCCGAAGTATTATATTTTGGTCTTCAAAGTTGGTCAATTTTTTGATTTTTTCAGATTAAGTTATGGAAAATTGCTAGTATCTTCTCACCATATTATCCAATTCTCACGTTCTAATTTTTAAATTATAGCTAATGAGTTATTTTTAAATGTATGAC
>JARJDS010003188.1:0-10901 GCA_030264155.1 Atheta pasadenae
AACAGCAGAAACATCAACAACCAAAGTCTGGGTTTACTGGGATTTATAAATTTGATCGAGAAAATGCTCTCAAAGCCATTTCGGAGACTTCGATACAAAGTTTTGGGGTTAAGTCTATTGAACAAATTAATTTAGTAACATCCACACCGATTTATAACCGGAATGTGATCAGTACACCGAACTTACATAATCTTGAATTGGACGATAATGATAAGTATTTACAACCGAGGAAATCGTCATTAAGAGTTTTAAGTGGGATTAACCGAAGTACTAGCACCAATGAAGTTTCTGATTGTGGTGGGGGTAAACCAATAGAAATCAGTAATAATTTAAGTACGTCCATCACGTCTACAACGAAAGGTGTCCATTTCAGTCCGGTAATATCAGAAGTGAATTGGAGAGATGATTCTGTATCTGAGCACGAGCACGAGGACAGTTCTTGCAGCTCGTCGCCGGAGAGAGAGTGCAAAGCGCCACCTAGGAAATTATTTACAAGATCTCAACCGGAATTGACACTGAGGCAACGGGTTTTGGTTAGTGATGATTCGACGGATGATAATGATACCGGAGGGTTGAAGTCTGCCGTCAGTGAGGAACAAATGCGGAGGCGGTTTGTGGGTAATGTGTCTAATGCGAGTAATGTTAGTAACGTGAACGTGAAACGAAGGAGTGTGGAGGTGCCTATGAGGGAATGTAATGTGGAGAGTAGTGAGACCCCCACCATGCGACACCAAGCCGCTGGCGTCGTAGTTGATGGCCAGCGTTGTTCGCGTACGCATTCAGTGCTCGTGCAGCCGGCTCCAGCTATGGAGCAGCCGCTCAAGAGTAATCGCGGCATTGGCGGGTTCTTTTCACGCATCGCCAGTTTCCGGTTTTCGTCACGTGGTGCTAAAAACGATAAGGATAATAAGAATAAACGGCATACGCAAAGTTTAAAAACTGACTTTGGACAGCCGAAAGTGGTGACATCTGCAACTACCGGGCAGCGATTAGCGACAAAAGATGATTATATTTATATACCACTCAAAGGACCGGAAGTGGTTGTTGATTTTAAGCAGAAACCGGATTTATTAGCAACAAGTCCTATTGGACAGCAGCAACGGCAACAACAGTTTACGAAGTTGCAGATAGATGGCGTTGATTCGAATAGTTATCACGTTGATAAAGTTGATAACGCGAAAGTGAGTTCGAAACCGCCACTTCCGAAATTGCCGCCAAGGGTGGTCGGTGCATGCGTGAAGCGTGGCAATACGAATGGTGGCAATGCGTCGGCGCACGGGCAGAGTACGTCGTCGTACGACGCGCGGCGCACGATCGATTCCGGCCTCCCCCGGCCCATGGAGCCGATGGGGTTGATCGAGACGGACCTCGATACGGAGGTGACGGTCATCACGAGCGGGGCTGGACATGCGAAAACGCGGAGTTTGATGAATTTGGGCCACGATGCCGCCGTTGCGCCGATAACCTATCATCAGCTGCTGCAATCGCAAGGTGCTGGGGGTGGCAACGACGGCGCCGCCACGTGTTTGCGTGCGCCGAACAGACAACTGCAGCAGCATCGGCAACGTGACGCTGGCAGGCCGCACAAGTCCATGGAGTTTTTGTTAGATAAGCAGAATCTCAAGGTCGTTGAGGTGAGTACCGAGTGTGCACTAGTTTAAAACCACCCCTCTCTTGCGCCCGCCGACACGTTTCGGGCGTGCGCTTTGGCGCCTTTTGAGTGTTTGTATCACCCGTTTTAATCTTTGGCGCCGCCACCAGGCCACTGGGTAGTGTTGCAGTCGCGGTGCGTTACTAACCTACTCGTGGGTGATTTGTGATTTTTAACGTTTTCGACCACAGCGCACAGCTAGGCGTGTGGAGGTTTAATTGATTAGTAAACTCGGAATTGTATTAATTGATACGTGATATTATTGATATTTAGGTTAGTGGTGTGGTGGCTGTCATTGTGTGACATTGATTTTTTATTTACGGATTTATCAAATGTGGGTATTTTCTTGTAATTGATTTGGATTTGGGGAATTTCGGACGGATGTGGGCCATGTGGGACGCCAATGTAAGTTGATCATTTTTAGCAAATATTTGACTAGGTTGATAACGAAACATTTATCACGATTTTAAACTGTCAGCTGTTTTTAATTGTGTTTTTTCTTTATCAAGTTCGGTTCTTGCCGCTTTGACTATCTTGTGCATATCTAGTGTTTGAAGTGTAAGGCACGGCGTGGCCTACCGGAAGAAGCGCCTTCCGCATTTCCGCTTTGGGGACGCCCCACGGACCGTTATGGTTATCTAACCGTGGAGGTTCCGTGTGGCGCGTGAGGCAATTTAATGCGCAGAAAGCACAAGCACAAAGTACAGACCATAAGGTCTCCTGCTAAGAGGAAGTACCTTATTGAATGTAAGCGTAATATATAAGGTGTTACAAAAGTACACAAAATAATAACAACAAAAATTTATCAGATAACTAATGAGGTTAGGTTTAACTTTAATTTTAAGTTATTAAAGTTTGCTGTCATAACAATTATTTGCTTCGATTTCTTTTTTTTGTTGGTTAATTTTTATATTTTACGAAACACTTTGTATATATATTTTTTTAAATGTCTATAACTGAAACACCATATGTTTTAGTTTCGGTTCAAATCCCTTCGTCAAACAACCTTCTGCTCGACTATTTTCACATCAATTGCCTTTTTTGTTGTTGTGTTTGTTTGCAATTTTTCAATTATTGAAGTTGAAGATGGTGCGTGCGCTTGAATACGATGCAAGTGGTGCGTGCCGAGACATAAATTATCAGTATGAACATCTAGATTCACAAAAACATACAATATACTTGTATCTTATACGTAGTTGAAGATTTACCACCCTTGACATCGGTACTTTTCCTCTTACATCTCTGGAGTTTGGTTTTTTTTCTATTTCGTTCTCCCTTGGGTTTAGAACCAACCTCAACATGGAACGACAAAATCTCAAGTTCCGGTTCCTTTTCTTTTTTGTTCTTCTATACTTCTAAGAAGTTGTGACATTTGCTAGGATTAGGTTTAAAGTTAGGTTAGGAAGTAAAATGTAATGCAAGATCATATTTTATGAGTAAAACGTGTCGAAAATCGTTATTTCCCGTCAAAATATCAAAAAATGTTTCTAACAAAACTTGTAGCTAATAAACTAAACTACATTTTATCTAAATAACATTTTTTGATAGAACGCACCGGTTTTGTGAAAAACACCAAAATATCCATAGTAAATATGTTTTCTAAATACTTTTTTTTTTTAAACTTCCCCGTTTGAAGTCAATTTTGAGTTATAAGTACGTGAATATATGAAGGTGATATCCATATCCGTGTTGTTGATGTTGACGTGGCGGAAGTCGCTTTTATTGGCAACACAAGCGCGCTTGAAAGTTCCAACAACTCTACTCTACGACTTTGGACTTCAACGACTTCGATGAGAGTTGCTTGGCTGGGAAGCTTTCAAAGGAAATTGCATTAGATGCGTGCACTCGCGCTGAATTTATACCCTATCAGAATGCGTCGTGACGTCCATGACTTATTGACGACATTGAGTGCCATGTCTTCGTTCATTTCCAAATGAGGAGCGAATCAATAAATAACAATAAATTTATTGCTTTAAACTATTACTCACAACTGAAAATTTAAAACGTCAAAGTAATCAAAACAACTTTATTTCTCTGTTGATTTATTTAAGGTTAGGTTGTTTTTCATTTCTAATTGAAGTATTACGCTATTCCGAATCGAAGTATTAATAAATTACGATCAAAGTTACGGAAAGAAATTGAAGATATTACGGATCCATATCCGATCCGAGTCTACGAACATCATAAAGATAAGAAAAACCAATTGATGCTATCGATTCATCGATTACGGTTACGTTTCTAACATTTCCAACGATTCTTCCACTTTTTATTGCTTTCTTTCTTTCTTTCCATTGGATGGCATCAATGCGTGCTGCGCACCGTGATCATTTGTACAATTCTAGGTTATGTGGGTTACTGATACGCCTCGTGATAAATACGCACGTTTTTTATATTTTTCAAGGCGTGTGCTGCATTCGTATTGATTTCAATTTGAAATTTATTAATTTAACCTAAAATTTAATTTTTATTTAGTAACTCGAAACTCACCATAATATTAAATTCGTGGAATTGTGGATTTATTTGACAGGCTTTTGTTTGGTCGAATGTTCTAGAATAATCGACATACGGTATTTATTTTTTAGTTGTTAAAATCAACGCCAGGGGGCGCAGTTGTAGTTAAATTCCACGAAACAAAACAACTAACGTATTGTTTGACGAAAAACCAAACTAAAACTGAACAAATAATGTGCATTATTGGGGGGATTTATTCAAACAAAGCTTTCAAACCATGATAATTCCCAGAAAAAATTAATTTGTATTGTAATCGTACGTCGTGTGGCGCCAGGGTGCAGCACTGCGCCACTCTAAACGCATAAACGTCACTTTACTTCTTCATGCACTAACCTTGATCAAGTTTATTAACGTTCTGCACTTGTTTTAGTCTAGTTCTTCACTTGTTTGCTCCTGAATTGTAACCACCACCCGGTATTTAGTAAAATTGGCCACGTTTTTACAGTTTAAGATCATTTTGTGCTTGTGGTCAGTGAAAAATAACGAAAATGAAACTAGAAATCAAAGTGTTGTTGCTCAAACGAGATACGGTAAGATTGATTTTAATTAAATTTTCTAGTTTACTCACTCATAACCTTAAAAATGAATTAAAATATTTGAATTATAACTCAAGGCACGCTCAGAAAGAAAGACTGAAAGTGGAAAGTACGTCTTTGAGGTTAATGTTTTTCGAGTCAGGTTTCTGCAGTTATCTTGTATCCACCTACATATAAATCATTCCGGTCATTTGTAATTTAGAAGTGTAATCTTCACTTTATAACCTCAGTATATACCTAAGACCAAATTTAGTTAACACAAAATTTTCTTTTTTCTTTTCCTGCTTTTCTCTCGTATGATAATGAATTCTCGCGTTGATTTTATGTTCAAACGTTTAATGGTTTATTACTTTTCACACATAATTTCTTCATCACTGTTAAGTTTAATTGAAGATTATATTATATGTGTGTTACTTATCGTATCACATCATTAAGAAGAAAACGTTGAAGAAGCTTAGGTGTAATGCGCATCATAACCTCTAAACTTTTACTTTGCATTTACAGTTTTCTGTAATTTTTTTCTACAATTTGTGTTTAGGTTAACACAGTTTTTGGTGTATTAGCTTCAGTTTGGTTAGTTTTTTTTTAATTTTGAGGTTAAATTATACTCAATGACGTAATTTCTTTGCTCACGGTATTCAAACGATGTGGTTCTACCTCCGCATTCTACATTTGTATTCTAAATTCTCAATTTACTTGATAGTTAATGGCTAGCAACTGTTTGCTGTGTTGGTTCGTTGAATGTTATCTGTTTTGTTCGAACAAATAATCTTAGCTATCGATGAATCGATGATTTTGTTGTGGAATTCTGTTCTGTGAAAACTGTTAACTTCAGATGACGCTGTTGTCACTGCCCGCGGCATCCATTTTGATTAAACTCGCACACAACGAGTAACTGAACAACATAGATAAGTAAAGTGAGTTTATGTCCATTCGACCATTGATTATTATGCAGAATACTGCATGCATTATGCACTTATAACTGTACTGGAAGTTATAACTTAAGATACAGACGATGCGCATCAATTTTACACCTACTGATCGATTTTATTCAATTTACGGACTTGAATTCAAGGCAAGAAAGACATTTAGAAGTCTAGAAAGTTTGGCGTTAACGTTGAAGTTTAAGGTTAGGCCATTTTTTTGATTTTTTCTCATAAAAACTACAAAATATAACCAAATTTTCATTACAAATGATTTTTGGCATTTAAAATTTAATCCTATAGATGGCGCTTTGGCAAAATCAACATTTTAACATTTAAAATGATTTTTTTCAACAATTTCTTTTTTAATAATTGAAATTCTAAAGTGGCTTGACGCCTTAATGGTTAGTACAAGTTCAGTTAGGTTATGTGTAGTTAAGTACGTAAAACTAACACTAGAGGCGCTGTACATTGCATTTGTTTCGTTGGTTAGTTAGTTTGGTATTAACGGTGCGTTAGTGCATACACTGTAATTGTTAATTTTGCTCATTAGTGTTGTAGACTTGTAGAGTGAGTTGTTTACCGCGAAACTGCAACAGAAATCGCAATTTGTACCGGCGCGTCGTTGGTTTAATTAAAATTATATGAAACAAACAATTCTAACAATAAGTTAAATTTCATTGCCAAAAATTATAACCTAAAATTCTTAACAAGGGAACATCGCAGAATTATAGTTTATAAAACAAACACCGCGGCGCTAGTTGTACCTGTACCTGTCAAATTATAACAACGCAGCTGTTTTTTGAGTTTATTGTGCGACTGTGTGCGAAATACCACTTAAATTATTAACAACAAATGCATATAAACAATGTTAATCGATTAGTTAAGAATGGCCAAGAAAAAAACGAATGGTAAGCTTTAATTTTCATTTATTCACATCATTTATTGTAGGTCAGTAAATTAATATCATATAACCTTAAAATTTAACCCTAAACCGAATATAAATCAGAAACTTAAATTAATAATAACAAATTTTATAAACAACCCCAATAATTGCACCAATACCAAGTGCAATTGCACCAATTTTAAAGTTGTCTGCATATTTACCATGATACAAAACATTATACTTAGTTACAATAAAATCTTTACGATACTTAGTGATGAAAATTTTTAAAATTTCTTTTGCACTGTAAAGAATATTGTAATTATTTATCAATTAAAAGTTAAACAAGTTCTTAATAGTAATAACTTACTCTCCTCTGGAAGCAACAGCAAGTACAGCTCGATGAGGTGTTATATTCTCAATTTCAATGAAACCATACTTCGACAAAGCTTGTACCACCTATAATTTTTTTATTATAAACTTTCATTAGCTACAAATAACAAAAATTACGTACTTTCTTTAAGTCTAATTCTTTGTTAAGACTTATTGCCACTAACCAAGGTGGTCGTGTTGATTTTGGGTCAGGACCTGCTATATTCTAATAAAATTTAAGGTTAGAATTTCGATTCTTTATTAAATGCGGAACTTACCAAATGTGAAACACTACCTCGTATCAAATTAATTTGATTCTCAACGCTTTGACAAGCATTAAAATGTTCAGTACTAGTGATAATCCGTGCCTTATGAGTTTTAATACCTAAATTATTTGAAGCTAAATAATGCGCCATGTGAATAAAAATAAAACCTGTACAGTAACTATCCCACCCTGCATGATGACAAGCAGTTTTCTCTAAATCCAAATTTGTTTTAATAAACGGTGTGCTGAAACTTAAAATCCTCCCATGACCACTTCGAAAATATGCATACAAATCTTGTAAAGTGTTTTTCTTCCATTCGAACCTCCTCGCTATTTGTTTAATCACGAAAATACTTAAACACTTTGTGTCGATTAACTTAACAAAATTTTCATGCAAATCTCGTTTGAATTGCTTATAACTCTTCGGTAGGTTTTTGTTGAAACTATTTTCAAATAACAACATATCCATTAACATATTATGTCCCACAATTGGTTTCCTTGCAGCAATTAAAGCTCGATATACTTTTGTAAAACCAAGCGCAGCGTTTAGAGTTTTATTTTTCAAGTTTTGATTAAAATCTTTATTGAGTTCTTTGTATTGCTGCACACTAATCTTAGTCAATACTAATTGTTGATTGTCAGTTACATCTGTCCATAGTATTTGTTTAAAATCAGGGACATTGTATCGTAGTTCATATTGTATTAGAAACTGAGCATGTATATTGTTTGCAAACATTTTTTCGGATGATTCAACAGTGTAAGTATCATTTTCTTGCGCTTTTGAAAACCATTTGGTTATTTGAGGTAAAATATCATCGATGTAAGCTTCTAAACTGTTGTCCAAGTTTGTGTTGAGGTTGTTTGATTTAAAATCATTTAGTACTTGAGATTCTTGTTCTTTGTTTAAATACTGTATGCCTTTATAGAATAATTTGTTGAAATCAAAGTCATACCTAGATAGAAATTCAAAACTTGTTGCTTGCATTTGTAGTAAATGATTAATGGACATTATGGGTCTGGGCCATACATAGAATGTAAATGTGTGAGCTTGGTATACATTACTACTCGGATTGAAGTGGAAGGCTGAGATTCCTACTTGAATTGGTATTGCATGCTGGACAGTGCGGCGTAGTTTTGCGTAACGTTGTTGTGGTGTGTCAAATAAACTATAATAAGTAAATAAAATGTCAATTTTGGACTTAATGTTATGTTTAATTAAAAAAATATCCAAAAAAACCTTGGTTTGTCGGTGGATTTTATGTATAAAGCGGTGAATTCTGTGTCTATAGCGATGAATCTTGATTTATTTATAGCGTCGATTATTTTTGGAAGTTCAGATTCGAAATTATCACATAGTATGTCACTCATTTTTACTTTAAATTGTGTTTTATTTATCCAAGAGAATCAATTGCAAGTTTACGGAATTACAGCTGAGAAATTAAAGGTTATATATGTTTGTATTTCACGTTCTGCGCACCACTGCGCAAACTCACCAACTACACGCATGCGCAGTTTATTTATTTTTTTAAAAACAAAAAATTACCAAACAAAAATAAACGGATTTTGAAATTATTTCAAAAGAAATTAAAAATATTTAAAGATCTTTAAGGAACTAAAACTAAACGATTTAAGTCAAGGTCGTAAATCTATTTCCAGTTTGAGTTGACATTGTTCGTCTTGTTTGGCCGTGAGATGGCCGTTCATGTTCACAACAGTCACGGTGTAAGTTTTGTCTGGTTTTGTCGTTTTTGTTGTGACAGGTAGCTAAGCATCTATTGTGCGTTAGCAGCATAAAGTTAAGAAGATAAACGGCTTCATGCTGTTTTGTGTTTAAGATGGTTTAAGAGTTTAGAACTGTTTAGAACAGCGTCCAAAAGTATGAGGTTAGGTTTTAATGCGTGCCAAATTCACAATGACAGGCAGAGGCGGTTCGAATTCATGGAATTTTTGTTTTTAACAATTGAAAGCTGGACTTGAAAGTGTCTTTTGTTATGTTTTGAAGATTTACTGATGTTGTGATTAGGTCGGTCGGTAACAAACAAACAATTTGCGGGTTTTACAAATTTTTGGAACGTGAAACGTGATTTTGATCTTATCTGTGGGTTTAGGTAGTTAAAGACTACTAAACAAAAGAATGTCTAGTTTTGTTTTAGTATTTATTTTGTGTTTAAAAAAAAACATTTTTATTACCTAGTTACTAGTACTTTTAATTTATTATTTATTTCTTTTTCATAGTAATTTATTTATTGCAATCTATCGATTAGACGTTTAATAAATGATATATTAGGGGTGTAAAATGTGAAACTTTTCACATGGTTTACGTTGAGACACGAGGAATTTAATGTCACTATAGGCAACCATACATACATTTTGTATTAGTGTGTTGACACTTTTAATTTTAGTTCAGTTAGATTTGTAAAGTTTTAGAAATAACACGATAAAGTCATAATTAGAAACAAGTGTAACGTTAAAGCTATAAATTATCTTTAAAAATTCTAATAATTTATCACGTTGTAACTGGTTGTAACTGTCAAATGTTTTAGTTGGTGTGAGATGTGAAAAGTGAGCAACCAAACACGCACGCATGTTACAACTAACTTAATTGTAGCTAAATTGTATTAGGCTCCGATGGTCGATAATACCGCAATGCATGTAATTGCATCGGCGTAATGTTTGCGCGTAATTAACGATTACCGAATAACACAACAAGTTTATATTTCAGGTGTTTCGTCGCGTTAAGGTACGAACTGTGAAGTAGGGTAATTTGTAGGAAACAAATGAAGGTGTTTGGTGTTTAGTTCAGTTGTTTTAGGGAGTTGGTACAATACACAATTCGATTGTTTTGTTATAAGTGGAGTATTTTGTTGCGCAATCAATTAAAAACTACCTAAAACGTTAAAATGTTTAAATATAATGTTCGGACGTATGAGAAAACTAAGAAAATGAGGGATAAGTACATCAAACATGTAAGTTTTTCATGTAATTTCAATTGTTTTTTGGTTAAAGATTTGAATTTTTTTATTTTTCTGGAAAAGTTTATAGATTTTTGCATTTTTTGAGGTTTTGGATACTTTTTTGGTTAAAACTCTTGATTTATACTTAAAATTTATGTTTTTTGCAATTTTTTTTTAATTTTTAACATTTGCTGATTGAATTTTTAAAATTTGTGATGAATTCTTCAAGAAAAAAATTATTAATGTAAAAAAATCTATAAAATTTAATAAATTTAAAGTATGCGCATTTTGAATGTTTGAATGTGCGTCAAATTTGGAAAGGAATTTGACGTTCTATTAGAGGTCGTTGGACGCAATGCAATCGACATTCATGTCGCGTATACATTTTCACCTTTACATTTAACACACCGGCACGCTGACCATTTAATGGTCAAGGTAAACGTTTGACACTTTTCAGTGGTATTAAATTTGTGGTCATTATTAATTTTAACTCACGTAATTGTAATTCATTATTAATTTATATTAATATTTTATTTAGAAATATATATTTTTATATGTGGGAAATTGTTAGGGTTGTGTGACATTTTTGTTGTTTCTCTTTGTATATTTTTCTACTTTTTTTATTTTGTGGGGTTTGCGTTGCATTTCATCAAATGCCAATCAACGCACGTCGCGTCGCGCCTAATTACATCTCGACTCAATCATCTCCGACGCGGCAACGACATTGGCTTTGCTCACTTTCCATCAGTTGGAAACGCGCTTATAATCATGTTTTCATCACTATCTCGCTCGCCTTCTCTTTGCGC